>OX381710.1:21936662-22134959 GCA_947462335.1 Harmothoe impar | reverse complement strand
CCCCTCCCTCCCTCCCTCCCTCCCTCCCTCCCTCCCTCCCTCCCTCCCTCCCTCCCTCCTCCCTCCCTCCCTCCCTCCCTCCCTCCCTCCCTCCCTCCCTCCCTCCCTCCCCCTCCCTCCCTCCCACCTCCCTCCCTCCCTCCCTCCCTCCCTCCCTCCCTCCCTCCCTCCCTCCCTCCCTCCCTCCCTCCCTCCCTCCCTCCCTCCCTCCCTCCCTCCCTCCCTCCCTCCCTCCCTCCCTCCCCCTCCCTCCCTCCCTCCCTCCCTCCCTCCCTCCCTCCCTCCCTCCCTCCCTCCCTCCCTCCCTCCCTCCCTCCCTCCCTCCCTCCCTCCCTCCCTCCCTCCCTCCCTCCCTCCCTCCCTCCCTCCCTCCCTCCCTCCCTCCCTCCCTCCCTCCCTCCCTCCCTCCCTCCCTCCCTCCCTCCCTCCCTCCCTCCCTCCCTCCCTCCCTCCCTCCCTCCCTCCCTCCCTCCCTCCCTCCCTCCCTCCCTCCCTCCCTCCCTCCCTCCCTCCCTCCCTCCCTCCCTCCCTCCCTCCCTCCCTCCCTCCCTCCCTCCCTCCCTCCCCTCCCTCCCTCCCTCCCTCCCTCCCTCCCTCCCTCCCTCCCTCCCTCCCTCCCTCCCTCCCTCCCTCCCTCCCTCCCTCCCTCCCTCCCTCCCTCCCTCCCTCCCTCCCTCCCTCCCTCCCTCCCTCCCTCCCTCCCTCCCTCCCTCCCTCCCTCCCCTCCCTCCCTCCCTCCCTCCCTCCCTCCCTCCCTCCCTCCCTCCCTCCCTCCCTCCCTCCCTCCCTCCCTCCCTCCCTCCCTCCCTCCCTCCCTCCCTCCCTCCCTCCCTCCCTCCCTCCCTCCCTCCCTCCCTCCCTCCCTCCCTCCCTCCCTCCCTCCCTCCCTCCCTCCCTCCCTCCCTCCCTCCCTCCCTCCCTCCCTCCCTCCCTCCCTCCCTCCCTCCCTCCCTCCCTCCCTCCCTCCCTCCCTCCCTCCCTCCCTCCCTCCCTCCCTCCCTCCCTCCCTCCCTCCCTCCCTCCCTCCCTCCCTCCCTCCCTCCCTCCCTCCCTCCCTCCCTCCCTCCCTCCCTCCCTCCCTCCCTCCCTCCCTCCCTCCCTCCCTCCCTCCCATCCCCTTGAGTTCTATTTAGAAGGATGCTGTCCAAATAAACAGATCTAGTAAATACTATGTGCATCAGATAAGAAGTAAATAATGATGTACCTGGGATAGGAATTAAATGATATCCTATCTATTCATCACAATACACCTTTGTTGGTAGGGGTCTCCCCCTCTACAATGATTGACACAATAATTGATGATGCTGTAGTGGCTAGTTCTACCCCTTAAAAAATCAGTTTTTGAACATAATGTGCCTTTTCAAGGCAATGTTTCTGTGAGCACCTTTAAGGGTAATATAATTATGGAAACCTAATACATATTAAAGAAGGGTCTTCTTAGTTTTGTCATGACTTGGATATCAGTGGTCTTAACACTATCTAAATGCAGATACTTCTCGAGTTGTGCAATTCGAGGAAGCCTCAAATAATAATATGATGTGGCCTCATTTCTATGATTGGGTAAGAAACTGCATCACAGATTTTTGTAGTAACTTGGTCGGCTTTGGCTAATGGCCTCCTCCAATTATAGTGTCAGCCGAGGCACTACCCAGAGACGTAGACAGTCTTTGTGCTGATTAGACAGCGAGAAGTAGTTCCGGCAGGTGCCAGTTCAGCTGTCCACATGTGTAGTCTATCTAAGACAGCTCAGCCAATGAGAATAGCATAACATCTATTCTCCTGCAAAAGAAAATGGTAAACTTTCATGCAGTGGAAATTACACATGGTTTCATTTCACGTGGAAAAATTGTGTTCGTATTGAAAATTTCAGGAATTCATATTCTCTAATATTCATTACATGTATTATGCTTAGGGGGTAAGATGACGTTTTACACCAACCTCCGTTATAGAGATCAAGGCGTTATCCAGACCCTATACGTCTCAGCAATGGGCCATCTTAAAAATCGATTTCCTAGGGAAGATGTCATTCTCATGATACAAGCTTACACTATGATTACTAAAAACAGGAAAGCATCTCTCCTCAACCCAACAATGAGAAAATACAGCTCCAAGCAATGTTTAAACCACTCCAATCCCCTCATTTCCACCTGACTAACACAAAGCCCCCATTCCCAGCACCCATGGACCTCCTAAGTACAGATCTACAGTCTTAATGTCCTGTCGAGCAGCGGCAAAAACAGTTCCCTCATGAGACATCTACATGTGATGAGAATCCTCCTTCAGGGTGGACTATTCCTCTAGCAGGTAGTAAAAGGGAGAGGAGGCGGCTGGAGGTTTGAATAATTAATATAAGTGAGACGGGCGGACGTTGTGAGAGCTACCAGGGGAGGGGATATATAGGGGTACCTTGTCAGTTACATAGAACACAGCCACTGTGCCGTGGTCGTCTAGAGCAAGTATAGGTATGGGAACATGTATACACGTCTACCATGGTGCAGTCCTGAATTAATTGCAGTCACGATCACCCCCACGTCACAAACCTACAATATGATCTAGATTCGCAGAAAGATCTAGAAAATTGCTGAATCGTGACATAATCATATTAATAATAGTGGCATCTTCAAGAGTGTGGTATACTATTTTTCTATGGGGGTGGTAGGAAATCAGAAAGTTCCCTTAGGATTGGATAGGGGACCATGTTAAGCCCTTATCCTACAAAATTGCCCTTATCCTACAAAATCATATAGGTTTGTAGTATAAGGGCTGTCAGTCAAGCCCTTATCCTACAAAATTTGCCCTTATCCTACAAAACACCTGTCAGGCCCTTATCCTACAAAATTGCCCTTATCCTACAAAAATATATGGTTTTGTAGGATAAGGGCTGTCAGTCAGGCCCTTTTCCTACAAAATTGCCCTTATCCTACAAAACCTATATCATTTTTGTAGGATAAGGGCAATCAGTTAAGCCCTTATCCTACAAAATTGCCCTTATCCTACAAAAAGGGAGGATTTGTAAGATAAGGGGTATCAGTCAGGCCTAATAAATGCACAACACCCAGACAACCCTTATTTTCATATATTTCACAAGGAAATCTAATAAACGTGAGATTTTGGGTGCCATCTTAGGAGCCATTTTGGACTACACACGGAAATCAAATAAACTTGATCCCACAGCATACCTATAGGCCCTATGCCTCTGGGCTAGACCTGGTGACAAATGAATTAAAGCATCTGTGACACTTTTGTAGGATAAGGGCAACTTTGTAGGATAAGGGCCTGACTGATTGCCTTTATCCTACAAAACTATACATTTTTGTAGGATAAGGGCAATTTTGTAGGATAAGGGCCTAACAGACCACCCCATTACTATGGTACCCATGGTATTTTTGTCCCTAGTTCTAGTCAGTGCAGTTTATCACATGCTCGATACTATCACTGATAATGCATGGTCAGCTCAAAGAAATTGGCTTGGCGGACTGCCTCTTTAGCCTGGTATCCTCCCTGCATGACTGCCACTGTCCAGTACCTTTTGTAGTGCCACTCACACCAGCATGATGCTCTCAGTATCTTAAACAAGCCTGATGCTACTGTAGTAGTAGTAGGATATCTGCTGCCAGAGCCTCTTTTCAGCCTGTTCGTCCCCCATCTCACCTCCCTGACGAGTGGCCATCCATCCCCCAGACCCCTTATCACACAACCCAGTGGTCATGCCGACAGGCAGGTGATCATGCCATAGTGGGTGGAGGTGAGGTGATGTTAACCCCTTCATGATATCATGCCCATTTGTTGTCGCGAGTGGCTTATCGTTGCAACTAATATGCCGAGAAACATATTGACCTTTTAGTAGTGTATCATCAACCCCTTAGGATCAGGCTGATGCATGATAGCAGACTTGGTGCGTAACCCAGCAGGCATTCATGACTCATGACAAGAACATGATTTAAAGCACGATGCTGCCCTTACAGGGTTATGGTCGTGTGGGGTAGGCTACAGACCTGGGGTTACCACTTATCAGGTGGTGGGAGGAACCCTTACCCAGAGCTGGCTGTGAGTTATACCACACGGACATGAAGGGGCGCTGACCACAGGTACAAGGGGCTGGCCATGAACTCCGTCCTTAGAGAAAAGAAACAGAGTCAACGGGAGTCCTGACTGCCTCCAGAATGGCTTCCCCTTATCTCGAAGGGAGCCCTGGCTGATTAAAGGAGTTACATGACTCCCTGCTTGACCTAAGGGGAGTCACATAACTCTGTGGCTCCCTTAAGGGCCAGTACTCCCCTAAAGGGGGAGTCATACTGGAAGCAGCATGGACTCCCCTTTGGCTGATTCTTTTCTATGTGGCTCTTTCTCTATAGAAGGGGAGGATTCTCTTGGGTTACTGAAACTGTGATGGAATGCTTATATAAGGTTCGGCTTTGAGCATGGGACAGGTGAAGGTTAATCGTAAAATTATAAAACTTGAATAGTATAGCCCATTGATACAACCATTATAGGCCCTTTGCTTTTCCTAAAACCTGAATGGAATAGATAAAGCATGCAGCCCACGTTGCTAAAAATGTTGATTCATAAAGATGCTAACTGAGCTGTGGAAACATAATTAGGCTCAAAATGGTAGTGACAGGAATTGCAAGTTCTGCTAACGACCATTACGTTGAGCTATAGCTCATTCCCAACCTGTAACCACCAGTAATTGCGGCCACCTCCACCTAGAAAAGTATCCTACCACTAATATAGGGGTGGTGGTGGTATGGGATGATATTTTAATTTGTACAACGCTCCCCTATATCACTGTTTGAGAAAGGTCCTGTGCATGCTGTACACTCTGATACTCACCCAACTCAAGTCTATGCATGTGACATTATGTAAATTAGTTTTAATATATTTAGACTATGTTTACATCACTGAATGTAAAGGCCTGCTCAGCAGGGACTGTTCACATTGTTCTCCACTCTGCCCCCAGCCTCTATTATGATACATTCCAAGTGTAACTCATCAGGAACGATGTACACAGACTCCTCTGTGGTGAGCCTGGTGAAATATCGAGCTGTGTTTCTAACGAGGTGGGAGCACGTGACCCGCTCTCCAATCACAGTCAGTATCAGCACATGTCACTCTCCGCCCACAGTCGGGGTCGGAGTGAGGATGGGACAAGGTAAAGGGACCTAGGCACGACATCAGGGTGACACGAAAGAATTTAAATGATATTGAACAAGGATCCATTAACACCTGGTAGCAAGTTGGTGAGTCCTTAGTAGTTATGCTATTGATAACTTGGGATGATGGCCAGTGGTCACCCCCCCCCCCCCCCCGACCCCCGCCCAGCTGCTTATCTGCTTAAAGGGCATCACGGTATTGGGTTCTAGCTCAGCCTAGAGAGAAGTAGCATAAAAGAGTAGGATGATTCCCCAGGGGATACATTGTATTCATTTTTCGGGTAATTATCATTCCAATCAGCTCTTTCCAATTTTGAGTAAATTATACGTGGATGAATCGTATCGCCCATGTAGGGCTACCTATAACCACAACGCGAACCACGTGTGTTATTTATCAGACACAATCGCTACATGACACTAAGGTCCCTATGGTGTTGTCTATAGACAAACCCCTTTATCGAGTTAGTTTTTTGCCAACCCACATATATAAGTGCATTACAGTCAGCTCTTAGATCAAAGTCTCCCCTTTCTCTGTATAGTCTATAGACTAGAGAACTCATAAATTAATTGAGGGGTAGGGAGTGTGGGAGGCGGAGGCAGTTTATTATCATCACGCGTTATTATAACTGACATTCCGCCCAGCCAATACACGTAATGAACACAATACCTCCCATTCACTCCATCACAACAGCATAAGAAAAGACCATAGAGGTAGCACGAGAGTATATGTACGGGTAAAAAGTGCTCCTAGACAAGTATAGGTTGTGTGTAAATGGGTAATGGTACACGGGGGCCATTCCTTTTGTAGAAGCTGATGCTGCATTACACACTGCACCAATTGGTATTAGCATAAACAGGTAGTTCTATTAAAGCTGGAATAATAGCATAGAGATCTATATTCATTGATAATAGATAGATAGAGCTTATGTGTGGCTGATATGGGAATGGTGTGAGCAGACATGCAGAAAAGATACTCGCCGCGGGTTGTACAGATTATATTATCTGCTTGGCTACTCACCTCTTACTTTTTGTAGCAAAGGCCTTTTAGAATATGGTGAGGAATGAAGCAAAGATCTATGATCCACATGCCCTGACAGGAAGGTATTTTCCCTACTGACATATAAAGTGGCACTGGTACCAATTATCAGAGAGGGTTTGACACTAATTTACAAGACAATACAGGCAGGACCATAAATCTTGTGTTTCCTATTACAAAGTAGATCATGCAGGCTTCTCACGGCCGTCAGAGCCATCTAGTGACAGGTTATGACACCTGACTGTCACGACCCCTGGTGCCATGGGGGCAGCATATATATACCACTGGTGTACTGGGTACTAGTATACCCCAGGCCTTCCGGTAGTAACATCATGACCTTTACAACAGAGCCTTTTTTCTCCATAATAGAACATGACCTTGATTTAAATGCATATGATTTGTTCTCAGAAGTAATCTAGTTATCAATGTGTGGTGCTGCAATCTTATGCTCGTATATTTGCGTACTTGGCTATTAGGAACACCGCTGACTGTTAGTTTAGCCTCATCATATATATCAGATAGAGTCCTACCCATTAAATTAGGAATAGTAGCCATAAAAAATGACCAAGAGGCCCCGAGATGGGGTGAGGGGTTAACAGGCTAGTAGATAAGGCTGCCTCTCATTATGGGGTGCTGCTGATCAGCTTCATTATATGGTTTCTCCAATTCATAGTGGTGTCCAGGTTTATACCATGTGGCAGTCTGTGCACTTAAGCCTTCAAGGACGGAATTATGCTTTATTTGTCGTTGTATTGCACCAAGGCAGTGCCGGTAGGTAAATCGCGGCGCTGCATTGGTGCATCATGACTATATATATGCTTTGGGAGTTAATTGACACCCTTGAGTCCGTATGATGCATGGCTGCAGCATTCATGCATCATGCCGAGAAAATGGCATTGTGCAATTAAAGCACTATGCTGTCCTCCTAGCTATCCTTAAAGAAGGGGGTACTTATGCAAGCTTAGATAATATAGAACAAAGTATCTACACACTGTATAGTGTGAGAATGGACTATAACTATTGGGTAAACCACTTTGTCTATCGTAAATATCTCATAAAATATACCATAACAATGCTGCCTTGTTTCTATGATTGACAGATATTATCATATCAACCTTTCATGGGCGACATAGCTCTGCTTAAATGTGTTATGCCCTCTGTCGCTATGATAAATGCATCGTGCATACTACTGACCCTTCTGGGCTGTATCAATCCCGTATAGGCTCGGCATGAAGTATGAATGCAACCCTGGTGAGTTACTCACTAGGGCTGCATTCTTTTACCATGGCGATACATGGTAATAATCCATTAAAGCACTAGGCGGTGCTTAAAGGGTTAACTAAACGCCTACCTGTTCACTTTGTCCATTAGAAACCACACACTATTAGAAACCACACACTGTAAGCGTGTGAACGGTTTGGTTAACCACAACGTATATCACATAACATGGCATTATACCACAACAATGCCCAAGTGTACATTTGATTGACAGGTCATGTTATTTTAACCTATACTTCTTGGGAGTTTTCTCTCGGGAATCACGTTTTACGTGTGGTGGCTAACTGGCTGTGGGGACTGAGTGACTAAAGACCGTGGGGGCGTCACGTTCATGCAGGTATATGGACGTCATATATAGCGTGCGAGAAGTTCAACCGCCTCTGAAGTCTACGTGACGATAGGATCCATGAAACACAAACAGTAGAACAAAGAAGACGTTGTATTTGTTAGCTCTCTAAATTGAGGGTCATCATGCGTGCCTTTCATTCTACATACACGGGCACATAATTATATCAAGGACACCAAAGCAGAAATAAAGAAAGAGGAAAGTTATAAAAGAAGAAAGGTTAAAATGAAACTAATAGAAACTAAGAAATAAAAAAGAGACAGGAGGGAAATGAGAAATATAAATTGGAACAATACATAAAAAAATCAGCAAACATCTGAGGTAGAATTGCCAAACGGGTATGAGGGTATAATAACTTCAATAAATAATGAATCAGCAAGTTGTCATTTTACATTGATAAGACACTGTTGGCGTGGATGTGGCTAATTCCATCCCAGCGTCTTTGTAAGATATCGGTATCACCAGTACAACTACGCTGGTACTAGCGGGTGTAATCCTCTAGATCCTCTGAGATTTGATTGTCTCACTATAATCAACTTCTTTTTTACGCAAATCGGCAGCAATCTCAACCACCTAGAGAACAAGATAAACAACCAGCTTGTTTTTATTATAAGTCCATTGGGGCATTGATTCCTAAGGGGCTCATTACCAACACGATATCCTGCATGGATGTAATCATCCTGAACTTGGTCCACAACACAAAGCATCTCCCACACCCAGCAAACAGTCAGTCACTGTCATTTAGTGTGCGCAGTTTTACACCTTTAAGGACGGCGTGATAAGTCAAGGCTGCGCTCCATTTTTTTCGTATGAGGCAGCAATGCAATTCCGGCGAGTAACTCACCGGCTCCGCATTGCTGCATGATGCCAGTCCTATAGGACTAGCATCATGTATAAATGCAGCACTGCATGGCGAGTTATTCACCACGGTTACATTTCCGCATCACGATGACAAAAGGGCATTTTATAGTCAACTACTTAAATGCGTTGCTGCCTTTAAATGGTTAATTGCACCCCATTTCTTTAGCTGTATTCATCACCGAACTGATCATTAAGCGGATCGGTTTTTATACTTGAGTGGTATGATGGTTTAATATGAGCGGCATCCCCCCTGCTGAGTTAATTGGGACCGCCCTAACTAGGTCAGCTAATTGGGCATGCTCTGTAAGTAGGTCAGTTAAGTAGGTCATATTGAGCTGCTTATTGGCAGTGACCCTGAGCGGAATGGGGTCAGGGGGAGCAGGAATGAGCCTAATTGGATGTCTGTGATAGAGGGATGTGTGGCTGCATGATCAGACAGTCTGATAGTCTCTCAGTAGTAGAACAAGCTGACAAAAAAAACAGCAGTCTCATTCTCCAAATAAAAAGTAATGTTTCTGTAGGCTATCAGACTAACCGGGCAGATATCCTATAGTATATGTGGTTTGTTCATCAATAGATAGGTTATTGTCACTCAACCCTGATCCAGAATGATACATCAATGCATCAAGGGTTCATTCTTCTTGATCATTTGTCGCGATCGCCTAGGCCTGCACTGCATTTGTGCATAATATAGATCCGTCTGGAACTATCAACCCAATATGATCGACATGATGCAAGGCTGTAGCATCGTTAGTACATGAATGATATGCCAGGGCTGCATTCATGCATCAAATCGACAAAAGATATAACTGACATCGTTTGCAAAATAATATCTACCATTAGAATAATGCCAGCTTCAATTAGAATGGCAGCTTTTTACGGCTTTCTGTGGGTTTTCTTTAGAATAAAAGAAACAAATATAATGAAGTGTCTAACTGCACTGATAGTGAGTTAGACTGAGTGCAGTGTTTGATGTCTTTGTGTCTCACACATGTCCCCACTACAGCTGTTACCGTGGTGACCTGTTACTGACCTGTCCTGACCTGGCAGCCCCTCCACCACCAGCTGATTCACTCGGCACTGGCTGAGGCTTAATGAAGGCGGCTTATAGACACGTCATGGACCTCTGTAGTCACAGGACCACCTCCAGGTATGCACATCTGCTCTAAAAAAATTGAAACCCCTGATATTTTGCTCCAACTCGTGTTGAGTTCTTCTACGTGGTCAGCATTCATGGGTTCAAATGTACCTAAATGTTCACTCTCGATATCGATGTTTTGAAACTTTGATATCGAAGTTAGAAATTTTGATATCGAAGTTTCAATATTGATTCAGAGTTTTGATATTCTGTTCAAGTTTCCCTTTCCAATATGTGAATTTTGATATTAGAATTTCCATTTTGATTCCATTTAAAAAATAAAAGTCTGAGGTTTGGATCAATTAATCAATATTTGATTTCCTCAACCATGTATGATGTAAATGCAGGACCTTTCCGTCCTGCCTATCTAATGGAGTGATTCTATCCCAGTCGATGCATTAAGGGTCACGGCTCGTGTTTACAATAGGGCTATTGGGTTCTACCTCTGGGTGATGGGTATACATTTAGCAGTGCCGTATATTTAGTTTAGATCTTTGCATGCATGACCTGGT
Source organism: Harmothoe impar (assembly GCA_947462335.1). Taxonomy (NCBI): domain Eukaryota; kingdom Metazoa; phylum Annelida; class Polychaeta; order Phyllodocida; family Polynoidae; genus Harmothoe; species Harmothoe impar. The sequence continues at coordinate 22,124,635 of OX381710.1, read as the reverse complement.
TAGTGAGTCCACATTCTCTGGATAACTTTCCCATACACTATTTGTAGGTAGCTGTTACATCACGAATGATTACTGAAAAGTATTCCCAATATGAGCCACAATGAGCATTTGTAAATCTATGTAAATCCATTCAATGAGTTACAAAGAATGTGTCAGAATGGACCAAGATTCCATACGAAACATGGATATCACGTGTATACTGATTAATATCAATAAATGCAGTGATACCGGTAACCATGATAATATCATGTTGCATTTAATGAGGTTTAAGGTTAAACTCTAGTAATATAAATAAATGTCCCATGTTGAGTTAAGTTTGACCTCGGTGACATATCACAGTGTGACATAGCACACAGCCTGTTACCTACCATTACAGCCGTGTTAACCCATGTTTGTTGTCACATGCTGCACTCTCTGCCACTCACCACATAGACAGGGTGCTCCACTCCCAGCATCCCTCTGCTGGGCTTTGCTCACCTTTTTTGTCATTTTTCAATTTTCATTTTATTTATGAAATGGTGTTTTTTTTAGGTAATGTGAGCAATGGTATACAGTAAAGATGTCCCACTGTATGTGAGATAGTGGGAATTAAATAGCTGATGCATTGTCCCTGAACAGAGCACATGCACGGGGAACAGAAGATGGGGGAGGGGGGTCTGTCCATATTGGGTCCACATTTGAATGCATAGGCCTGGTCTAGCAACTGTGCTAATGCGTTTTAATGTTGGATGTACGACCTTCTTTGAGACTGAGACAGATTTCCACAGCTATAATGTAGCTGCCCCTCTGCCCACCATTTCAGCCAGCTATAGAAAATCCAGCATGCTCGAACTGTTGCTTGAATGATTATATGAATACAAGCCATTAATTGATTCCCTTCCCTGTGTGCATGCATACAGTTCAAATCAAGCATTATCGGAGTGTGCAGAATTATGTACTGTATAACCCTATGAGGACATGATGCCTGCCTGTGCATTTCTTGGCATGATGCATGCAGCTTGCATTATCGCTGCACCAATAAGCAATTCATCGGCACTGCTTTGTTGCATCATGCTGACCCTTATAAAGAAGGTATCAACCCATGAATGCAGCACTGTTGCACGCCAGGGCTGCATTCATGCCCCATTATGAAAAAGTGACATATTATGCTGGCCTCAAAGGATTAAATTTCCAATTGTGCCCTGTTGTATACATTATGTGTTGTTAATGGCATAATGGTGTTACACATGTTTACCCTATACAAAACGGGTGCCTGTAAATGGTCATAAATCTTCTCTTGGTTCCCCACCTTTTAACATTATGACCTCCAAAATGGCAAGTCTAGTATCTCATCATGCATCTACCAGGATCTGATGCTGTCAGTGATGGTCTAGACAGTATTGGCGTGGCCATCTTGTTAGTCCCTATATGGGAGGGAGGTAAAACCAGGGGTTTTTACTGGGGGGGGGGGGTCTAGGGTTTCCGACCCCCTCCACCTTGGGTGAAAAAAAAGGAATTCTATCGGGATTTTGATGGGATAAGCACAGAAAACAAAATGGTTGCCTTATCATGAGGACCCTTACCTAGTTTGTGGCAGGGTTTCCCCTACCTTATAATGGTCTTACAATAATGCTGATCCCATAAACAATTCAGCATCCCGCAGAAGCCTGGCTGGTATGGAATACATAAGTAATTCCTGCAGAATCCGCACACTTCAGTGGCAATGGACCGCCGACCCTACCGATTGATATATGCACTGGTGCCAACATCCACCGCTAGGAGGGTTATCGGGGGCGTGTTCGATGGCGCGTGGCAGGGAGGTGATAGCACACTCGGGTGCGTTCGGAAAGCACCAATTTGCATTGACTTCTGTTATTGGTTGGACGCGGGCCTGGATCGGAAACTGGGTCCCGGGGGAGGCACTGACTCTTTGAGGATGGGTGCCGAAAGCAAAAACTACAGCTCACCCATTTTATGACATCCATTCAATATCCCCTTGATCAATCAACCGCCCCTATTTCTGAGATGTCAGCTGAAAACACTTTGCCAAAGTTTTACATGAACAGCTTGGGATGCTTTGTACAGAGAGTCTGCATTTAAACTGGAGTTTCTGGGCTTGGGTTATGGGTACATGCTGACTATATAAAATTTGTAAGCAAAATTTGCCTCTTAATGTCTCTTGTTGCCACATGTTATAGAGCCTGTGTGTCAATGACACCCCCTGCCTTTTTTCCAACGTTTACATGGTTCACCACCGCCACAGTTCCCAGGGCTCGTTCTGCATTAGCATTAGTTGAGTGCCCCCCCCCTACCAACTAAGGGAGGGATAACTGCCCTGGGATGGGGAGAGGAGATTGGCGAGCAGCAAGATTGATGGGTGGAAGGCTCCCTCTTCTGGCCTGCTAGCCTGCTCATGTTGCTTTATGAACTAGAGGTACTTGGGTAGGCCTCATGGCCGGATGGAGAGATGGACTAACAAATAGATCCTCCGGTGCATGCTTCCTTCTGCAGTGCTTGTCACCAGCCGGTTAGAAGAACTGTGGAAATGAAGGAGGCATGTGTGGATGTGTGGGTGGCAGGGTTACGGAAGCCGACAAGGGCCACACCTATACAAAAATATATATCACTTCAAACTGTCCATTTGAAAAAAAAAGTTGCTGTCAACATTGTTTTTTCAGCTGTCAAACTGTCAAGTTGAAAAAAAAGTTGCTGTCAACATTGGTTTTTCAGCTGTCAAACTGTCAAGTTGAAAAAATAGTTGCTGTCAACATTGACTTTCCACCTGTCAAACTGTCAAGTTGGATTTTTCACCTGTCAAACTGTCAACTTATGCAAACCAGTTTGTGACAGGTATCTTTTACCATTAGCAATACAGAGTGAGGTAACTGATTGTGCAGGGAGTGTGTACAGGGGGGGGGGGGTACAGAGACAGAGTAAATACTCAATCCCTAACTCATTCCTTTGATGGGTTCCTCAAATCCTAAACCACTCCTTAAATCCTTCACTCCTTAAATGCCTTACTCACTCCCTAACTCTCTCTCTCAATCTCTAACTCTTTCCCTAACTAGCTTCCTAAATCACTCCCTCACATGCTCCCCCACTCCCTCACTCCCTCCCCCTCACCCTCCCTTACTACTCTACCCTCTTACTCACTCACTCACTTACTCACTCCCTTACTCACTCACGCACATGCTCCCTTCCTCTCTCCCTCCCTCCCTCCATCGCTCCTTCCCTCCCCTACCCATCACCCTGCCCACTAGTGCTAGTCCCTGCCCAACCCTGCCCATCCCCTACTTGTCACCCTGCCCACTAGTGCTAGTCCTTGCCCGTCCCCTGCTCTGCCCCGCCCTGCCTTGCCCCTGCCCCTGCCCTGCCCCTGCCCTGCCCCTGCCCTGCTCCTGCCCTGCCCTGCCCCTGCCCTGCCCTGTCTGTCCCTACTAATGCCCTGTCTATCCCTGGCTTTACCAAAGGTAATTGACAGACAGAAGGGGATAACTAGCATTGACAGCAAGTTCAATACAGAAGTTGACAGACTGACAGCACTTTTTCACTGTTGACAGCAATACAAACATGTTATCTGTATACTTTTGTATCACAGCCTATATATAAGATCACTAAGATACATAGTGCATATGTATGGCCCTCGTCGGCTTCCATACTACGTGGGTGTAGGCCTATACCAGAGCCGCAGTGATATCGAAATCCTATTCATAAATGATATCTTCAAACAAAGGGGAGGGTGTGACTCAATTGGCTGCGTCCCTAGTTTCTTTCTAAAAGATTTGTGTATGTTCAAGGTCAACCTATGTGACTTTGACCTAAACCAAGGTTAACAATAGTGAAGTCATCTGAGGGGACCTCATATGTCTGCATTCTGTCAATGTATTACAAACCAAGTTTAGCTATTATCTCCAATAGCGAAGCATTCATCATGCCTGGCTGCTTACCCCAGTGCCGCAATCAGCTGACAATGTACTTTGCTGTCAGTGATTGAGAAGTCATATCTTAAACATTCACGTGCACATAGATCACCCCCAAATAGTCACTTAACGATTACCGATTACTTTTGAGAGGACATTTAAGGACACTCCGTCCACTCGACCATTTACAACTGTGTCTTTCTAGGGCCATCAAAATAAAATAAAGGGGTTTATGTTGTACCACGCAAGGACTACTGTGACCCAGGACCTGGACCAACATAGGGGATTGATAGGGCACTAAAGACTTTAAGCTGGCTGCCTGAGGGCTTGTCTCACCCTGGGGTCATTATTGAGTATCGATGTGCATCCAGGTCCCAGGCGTGAACCCTGTAACAGCACCGCACCACTGCACTGTCCTATATATCCCACCCTACCGACCCCACCCTCCCATTTATCTACCCTTCTTCCCTCTGAACTCCGCCCTCTTCCTGCGCCTGGTATAGGATGGACTTTTGTGTTTGTGGGAGGGGTATACAGGATATAAGGAAATACTGCTAGGGAGGCTGCCGATGTCCCGTATAGGACATGAATTAATATACTTAACTCAGAACATGATATAATTATTGCTCAAGTGTATACATGATATAGACGCCTACAAATCCAGCCCTGTCATTGGATTATTCAACCAAGATATAAGGTTCTGCACACTATCACACTATCTTTTCCTGATGCCATTACTCTTTATATAGAGGTAGCCATCACTGTGTTATGGTCTGGGATTAGTTATGAGCGCCGTGAGCGGGTCTCCCCACCCCCTACCTGCTGCACGGGATGCTGCCCTCACCCCTGTGCCCCTTGTCCACCTCCTGCAGTCTCTGATATATCTCACGTCTTGTTAACCCCCTGGCCTCCCACCCCCTGTCTGCCCTCCATAGTAGATACCCCGCCCCCATGGTGTGCAGTGTTATCATAGTGTGCCCTATATTATATCTATAGCTAGCACCCGAGTGTTGCCTACCCTTTCAGGTCTCCCTGTCGTCTACCGTCCAGACGGGAGGGGAGGTCCAATTTTCTGATTTTTTTCTAAATAAATGTCAAAAGCCTCCAATAATGGCAGAATCTACATTTCTAGATCCCATTTAACCAAAAAGTATGACAAATTGGGACATACGCGCTGATACAAATGCTTTATATCAAATCAAATAAATCTGGTGAAATCTATGTAGAATTCTCATGGAAAGTTGCAAATCTTGTGGGAGGGAAAATTGTCAAAGGAATTAACCGCTTCCGAAAATTGTCAGAAATAGATTAGGTTCGGCCCTGTTTAGCTAGGTAGGGTCGGGTAATCAGAAACAGACCATTTATCATCCTAGGCATAGTCAATGACCATGGTGGGTGTCCCTGTGTTGTTGCTGCTAGAGGGATTCCACCTCCAATTTGTTCTCTCCGAGACAGGCCGGAGCTAGGGTTCAAAGTAAAGCAGATAAGGCGGGACTGTGTAGAGTGTTACCCAATTCCTTTCCTTAGTATTTATATTCCACCTCCTCTATTCCAGATTTAGCATCATCCCTAACCATTGTACATTGGGTATGGCTATATAGAGCAGATACAGGCAGATGTTATCTTTGTCTTTGACATGTAAACCCTGTGTACCTTGTGAACCCTGTCATCAGTGTGTGAGGCATTGAAAGTATGTTGTTATGATGACCTCATCCTACGCCATCCTACCACCACTTGTTTCAACCACCTTGAAACCTTTTACCATGGAGTTTCCCGTTGGACTTCTTACCATGCCGTATACCAAGAAGTATATCCCATATCCCATATTTGGCTGAGGACGTTATAATAGATTTAATATAATGATCTCATCTGCTTAGTATAAGATTTTAATGTACAACCGAAAACTATGCTTTTCACTGTGTAGCCCCATCTAGCCACATGTTGATTATTTACCATCAGTTGCCTTTAAATCTATACCTGCTTGATACTGTGATTTAGGGTTCGTTTGGACGTCTGTGCTCTTGTTTCTGCTTATGGTTGTAAAATAGTGTATTTTAATGAATGTTACTATTAAGGAAGGATTCTCATCCTCTTATATTCCGACTGAGGAGATCGTTGATATATGCGTTGGTTTATAGAATGTTCTTTTCATTATGCTAAACGATCTAATTGACTCTAACACCTGTGCTAGCATGAGGGACAGTGGAAATGCGTCAATACATTATGGTACTATAGTATTAACAATATGAGCTGGTCAAAATTACACTAGTGGCCCTTCACACGTTGGCCCTGCTACAGTACCTCACTGCTGGCAACGTATACAGCAGCTTCCCTCTCAGCAGCACTCATCACTGAATGTCCACACCATGTTACAAGACCCCACAACTACCCTGCAGAACCATATTTAGAGAAGCCCCAAGCCAGCTGTCTCTGTCCAGCCTATTTTGTACCATGCTGATATACCCTGGACGTGAATGCACCATCATGCCCTGCCCCACACCCTTCAGAATACCACCAAGAGAAGGCCCAATTCAGCTAGTTGCCCTGCTAATCCAGAGGATATGTCTGGCAATATTCTATAGTAGCGGATGGTATTACATTTCATTTTGACATGATATAAATTCAGTCGTTGAAGAGGGTGTATTTTAAAGCCCTGCGTGATGATGACTCTATCTATCCCTTCCCTGCATCCAGCTGCACAGCCCTACACGCCCCACGACTCACCAGCCCCTCACTGCTATCAGCACTCAACCCTGAAGGCCCCACACCCTGTAGGACCCCACCCGGGGAGCAGCTCCCACACCAGCTGTTTCACCCTGCTGCTGCCACAACACTGCCTACTATACTGGATACAACCACCCTGTACCCACCGCTATAACCAGCCATATCTCCTGTATACAGTGGGGCCTGGATGGAGGTGAGGGTGGGACTCACATTGGTCTCACCACTCACCCATGCGCCCTGTCGATTTTAGGAACTATGATCCATGTCCTATCATATATGTTACATAATAATCATTTATGTCTCTTGTCTATTATAACGATATCCCACAAATACAAGTCCCATGTTGATATTTAGCAATGCCTTGTTGTCATGTCCAATATAGTGGTCAATAGCCATACTATATGCTGTGCCAGGCTGGGATGGAGCCAGGTCCTCCTGCCTGCTGAAAGACGTCCTGCAGCTACTGCGTCTCCCCCGCCAAAACAACAACAAACGTCGTCTGGCTAAGAATCAGACGACAATCAGCCTGAAATCAACATGACAGCACTCACCCATGGCGGCTGGTGGCTTGTCAACGTCCAAGTGTCCTCAGCAGTCTTCCTGGTGTCCTCTAGATTCGGCAGACGACAATGTTAGCTCCGTTTTGGCGCGCTTTTCCCTGTAGTATGCGGTAAGACTGTGCTAGGAGAGCAGCATCAAAACAAACGCGGGACAGACGCAGCTCGGACGCTGCTGTAGCGGTGCGCTGCTACAGGCGGACTGTGGTCCCGTCCTCTGCCGCCTCCCGCCTCCCCCCACACACCTCCCCACACACCTACTGTACCACCACAGTGGTGGCGGCATGGGCAGGGCTATGGGCGACCGACAGGGCAGTAGAAACATGATGCAGATACTGGGAGAGAGTATCAGTAGGCATATCGATATTCTAGACTATACTGTACACATTGCAATTATTAATTTTGTGAAATCTGCAGATTGGTAATTGCACTCCTTTTAAATTGTTGTTGTTGTATATCAATCGAAGTTATATCTGCATGTCTATCATAATATCATTTTCACATAAACGACAACTGCTATTAGATGCAGAAATCCACATATCTTTTCTTTTTGTATGATTTTTATGCATACGGATTGATCAATCCGAATCCTAGCTGATCATTATTTGCTAATTCTATTTTATTTCATTTTAATTAGGATATATGACAAATCATAAGGTACACAGTCAAGTAGATAGGAGTATAATTAATGGTAATGTCACAAACCTGGCACATTTAATAGCACTAATCACAGCCTGTACATGAGACCAGACGTTGTAACAAACAGGGCGGGAGCCGCTCACACACAGTGACAAAGGAACCCCTCATTACAAACACGGCACCACAGGGGGGAGCAGGGTAATGGGCGCGTCTGGGGGCAAAAATAATTATCTGGTTTCTGATTTTGGAGATTTGACTATTTGAAAGAGGACATAGTGCTTTGCTGCACCATTCCTTTATGTTGCGACCGTGATCTTGGTCAAGTATGATGCATGAATGCAGCCCGGGCGAGTAGCTCGCCAGTGCTGCATCATGTTGACTCATTAATTGATATATTAAACCAAGGTGCATTATGGTGCATTAATGTATCCTTGCATGAATACGACTGAACAGGTACTATGCTGTCATTAAAGGGCTAAATCTTCCCCACGTGACCACAACACGTGTCCCATTAGAACCCTGGTCTAGAAATCAGCCCTGCACAAGTCAGTCACATGTGGTTGTGGCTGGGGAAGGGAGAAAGAAAAATCTGAAATTGAAATAAACTGGAAGATATCCTACTGATGTCACGTGTTTTACTAAAACCACTATTTCTGAAAAGCCGGGAAAAACAAAACAGGTGCAGATGACACGGAAGGACTTTGTCAGAATGTGTTATTGATTGTATTGCAGGATGGATACTACTAGCCGTATAGTGCATTAATGCATTATGCCTTTTGCTCGGCATGCTGCATTAATGCAGCTCTAGTGACTAACCCATCAGTGTTGCATTCCAGCATCAGGCTGTCCCTACAGGGCAGTAGGGCTGACATTCTCCTACAGGATTGGCATGATGCATGAATGTAGCCCTGCATGACGAATAGACTCAGAGTCACTAGGCCAGCTGAATTGTTTAGTGCATCTTCATTACTACATGATTAAAGCTTGACCGTCATGCTTGAAGTGAGGCCAAACACACTTTTGGATACAGTTCAGTTTTCATTCACAAGAGGGCTCTTAAGGGCTGGGAGCTCAGCTCTTACAGGCACAAGAAAGGGTGAATATGTAGTAGCTGAACAATGTTCATGGTCCCCTGTCCAAACACTGCTGCTCTCTGGTGGAACTGTTATTTTAGTCTATGTATGGAAAATGCTGAACTAATTCCCTGACGGCCCAACTTTAAGCTTTCGGTGGTCGATCCCCATACACCTTTTCAAAAGTTGATGCAGACAAAGTAATCAGATGATATGGCAAAAGCATGACTTCAAAGGGTATAGCACATTAAAGCCCTATGCAGCCATAAAAATGAGTTTTTTAGCTCTATTTGCTATTCGCCTAATTCGGATCATATCCAAGGACGTATAATAGAAGCAGACCTTTATACTATAATGCACGGCTTGTATAGAATGAAGTCTTGCCTATCAAAATTATCAAAATATCATTCGAGTTAGCGCCATAAAATTCAGGTTAATTGAAAATAGAATAATGTCACAAAATATAGATGTTTATAAATCATCTTTTCTGCATTGCTGCTTTAAACTTCTTCTTTGAAGGAAATCGGAAAGACAATTGAAATGATGATAATCAAACAAGTATGAAGCCAATTGCAAGCAGAAGTATCCCGATATGAAGATATCTTTGGCCACATGTGGCTGCTCACCGTGTTACTCAAACTTACTGTTGTACTCACATGGGTAACACTAGTATGAAGTGTGTCTATTGCCCGAGTTATCATTGATCTCTGACCTGGTTCCTACTTATCGCACCATCTTGTCGTCATTGATTGTAGCCTCAGATCAAGAACCATCATGCTCCAATAAGTGCCGTTAACCCTCTCAGTAGAGCATAATGGGTTGATGTATTATGCTCTTTTGTCGTCATGTTGCATGAATGTCCTGGGAGGCGACTTGCCAGTAATACACTTCTAAACTGAAGGGTAACCTGATTCACTAATGCCGAGCTGCTGGTAAGTTATTAGTTGTCACTGCATTGGTGCGGCATGTCAACAAATTATCTTGATGCTCGATGCGTCGTGATGTCCTCAAATGGTTATGTGATCGATAACTGGCATCCACAACACAGTGGCCAGATCTTAGGAAATACCCAAGGCACCTCGTGTATTCAACTAACCCTTTACGAACCGTATCATATGGTGCATTGAGGCCTGATTGTCGGAATTTTCGTCATAATGCACCAATGCAGTAATAGCTATACTCTACGATAAGTACTGCACTGGTACATCATGGCTACACTGCAAAAAAGGTGTTTAGATCCTAAATACAATCCCAAACACAATCCTGTGCCTCTACATGGGGTAAAAATCGGCACGGGCGGCACGGCGACATGGATAAAGTTCGACACGGTGACACGGCCGTTTTGCTAAAAGTCGACACGGCGACACGGCAAACAAGTTGGCCACCCATTTACAGGCACAATCCTGCCCCGTATTTGTCCACGCAATATGTTTAGACCAATAATATGTCTAGCTCAGTACTTAGACATGTTTAGGAACCAATGTGTTTAGGAGAGTTAAGTGTAAAGAATTCAATTTTTAACATATTATTGTGTTTATCTGTAAAGTGTTTAATGCTAAAGGTGGTGTGTCTAGAGACATGTAATTAATCGTCATGTTCTTTGGAATTAGATTATCTAATGAAACATTTGGTGAGCAGCTACAACGAAGTCTTATATCCTTCATGGCATTTGCGAAGGCCCCTTTGACAGATCTATGAACCTGGAGGCGATGGTCAAAGGGCTAGTGAACTGCCTTCAGTGTAGACCTCGGATAATGCACATGAACAATACAAAATAGTAATTTCCTGAATACCTTTGAACATTTATTAAATAACCTTTGTCAAACCTTTTAATTAAATGTGCCACTGGTCATGATTAATTAAATGAACACATGTCATTACGGTACCGGTGCAGCAGGTTGGAGTGTTGAAGGTCATGCCCTTTGATCACACCTCACCGGATGTGACCCTGGGAGGGCAGGCCCCCACTCACGCCACCACAGCCATATTTCCTTTGTTATTTGAGATTGTCTTTGAATTTCTTTTCTTCTTTCTCCATTCAATTTCTTTATGTCCTTCCCTCTTTCTTTCTTTCCTGCTTCCTTTCATTTTCCCATTCTTTTATCATTCGTCGTTTCTTTCACTTTGAGATGTTTATTCTATTCTGTCTTCGCTTGAACATTCTATTATTTGTCTCTGCCTTTATTTTTCTTGAATTGCTCCGATTCCTTCTTTTATTAGTTGTTTCTTTCTTTCTTCCTTTTCATCATTCAGCTTTTATACTCGCTCCTCGGTAACTATTCTACCTACACCCCTCCCCTAACACACCCCTGTAGGAGACGGGGGGGGGGGTGTCATGAGCTAACTAATTACTATCTATTCACTCTGTAATTAGAACGGAATAGTAATTAATTGTCGGTGCTGATTTTTGCTGGGATCATAAAGTTTCACAAAACCTTCACATCGGAAGCAGGCCATAACTCCAGCCCCTGTCCGAGTATTAACACTTTAACCATTAGAATGCAGCATGCTGTTTTAATGTGCTATGTCGTTTGTCCCTACGATGCATGAATGTAGCCATAGCAGACGTACTCACCCAAGCTGCATTGATGCATCATATAATGCTTATTTGATGGTAATTTGGTCGAAAACTCTACTAAAAGAAATACTTCGTTTATTATGGAAAATAAGTGGATATGTAAATGACCGCTTCTGTAATTAGTGACGTGAGATTGGTGATTACATGTGTGTATATGCTAACCTAAACCCTGGTGCTGTAATGCATCATGCTGGCTCAATACGGCATCTCATATTAAAACCTGATGCACTATACGGCCCATAAAGGGTTAACTGGGAGTGACATGGTGCAATATTGAGATGCGGAAGACATCTGTCAGGTGTAAAACTGAAGCCTTTTACCTGCCGAGGGTGAATCATTTTCTTATAGGAGCAATTTCAGGGAAATTAAAGAGAGGGCATGAGAAACCTTTTAGTTATTGCTTCGTCGATTTCTGCAGTTTCTGTTAACCCTATAAGGGCCGCATAGTGCGATATTGCCCTAAGCCATTTTATCCTCATTCTGCAGAAATGCATACTGGTCAGACCTGCATTCATGCATCACATCAACTCTACGGCCTGGATACACTCCCCATGCTTTCCCATGATACACACATCCAGCATACCGTTTGCCCGTTCTACACATTGGTGTATCATGACGACAAATAAATTATATATGAAGCCTTGAGCGATCATGCAGTCCTTAAAGGGTAAACCATATTGGATGTGACATTGATCCTATCAATTTGTCAATATTATAAAAGTCTAGGTAATTGATAGATGCAAAAGTAAGGAGCTTATTGTAGTCTCGGCCCCCGCACTTCCACATCTATATGACACCATCCATGTTACAGAAATCGCGGAAAATGTTTAATTGTTCCCATTGACATAGCCTAGTGTAATAAGTATCTGTGTCGCAGGAAGAGGAAGATGTGATAGGAGACACCTAGAACAAGGTCACTTTAATCCATATGACATATGCCCCATCATTATATTTTACCCTTACATTCGCAGCTTGACATGGAGTTGAAACAAAGTCAAACTCACGGGGAGGGGGACAAAACCACAACAACCACATAACTGAACTCACAACCTTTCTCATATTAATTTCCATCATGTTTATTTTTCTCGTTCTACTGCTATATTGCTACACTGAAAATATTGAATCTCAAATGTTAGTCAAAAGTTGGTAGGTTGTACTAACTTTTTACTAACTTTTGTACAAACATTAGCGAAAATTACATGCCCAAAGTTCCTATCCTATCTTAGCGTTTTGCTGCTAACCCTTAGCTAAAAGTTAGCATTGCCCAGGTCACCTGAACTTATGAGGTTACCATAAAATCTGGTGTACACCTGCATCTCACATATAACTCACACCCCGACTTTGAGAGAATCCTATAACCTCTACCTAGAACTTGAAAATTGTGATTTTAGTACTGTACTATACCTTCAAAAATCCTTGTATTACCTGCCCATAGACCTGAGAATATTGTATAACCTGCACTAGAGGTTTGGTTCTAGTATAATCCACAAGTTACATGCAGGAATTTACGGTAGTCATTCATTTGTGATTAGTACATCTATAACCAGTCAGTGGCATGGCCCTGGTTAATATGCAACAACCACATCATGAGTTACCTGTGCAATGGTAACTCCATCCATTGAAGCCAGTTTGTCTACATAACAATTATTGTCCTGTAGAATTGGCCATATAGAGACTTGAGTCTGTCTTTGATATATGCATTTTTCAAAAACACAAAAGTGGCTAAGTAGATACATGCATACGTTATGTTACACCCCATATCATATTCAAAATTAGAAAAGGTTACCTCTAAGCATGGTAACAAGTGCAATTACAATCTTATCATATAGATAAATATCTCATGATTTGCTTGTGCTGTAACCTGGTGTGGAGTTCCTGTGGGTAGCTGGTTAGTAAAAAGTTAGTCATAGTTTAGCAAAATCTTAGTTCGATTTAATAATGCTGATAAGTTAGTGGTTTTGACTAAGATATATTAGTGTGGTGGTTCGTGGTTACTCTAGGTTAAGGAACAACGATCACGGCAGTTTCCAGGTGCGAGAATATATCAGTCTTTATTCACAAGAAGAACAACTCCAGTTCCTTTACTACGGAATGATCAGTGTAGAATCAATACACACAGGTAAATCAGGTTTCTCTATAAATAGAGGAAACGGTCAGTATAATCTTAGTATACAACTCTGTCCGCACGGTTGGACATGTGAAGTCTATCGTCAGTCGGGCCTGCACTGACTCCCTTTCCAGGTAAACACACGGGTCTTATATAACACCGGCTCTTAGGTCACGTGGCCAGGTGGGTGGGTCGGCAGCCCACCTGAGAGCGGCACACGGTTACCTGGAGAGGACCTGCGCCCTCTCCCGGGAACTGTGTGCACTAGCTCCAGGTAGAGAAGCCGAGTAAACAGACGTTACCCGGAAATACCGTGTATGAGATTAATATGTAATATCATGCCCCTACACTAGCATTGATTAACCCCCGGAATTTTCAGTGTAGATGAGTTGTCTGAACCCTCTTGTGGTATACAGAGTCAATAATATTACCAACAGGTATCTTTGATATGCATTAATGTTTCTTACTCAGTCACAATGACTAAACCGTGGGTCTGAGACACAGGTCAACGACTGGTTGACCATTGGCACATTAGGCTTAAACTTTCCACATACATCTGAAGAAACACACAAATTTACATTAATGTCAAGCAAATGAACAATGCTATACGCTGGCCATCATATCGTTAAAGTACATCCTTATTTTTACTGATAGTCACATATTGTTAATTTATGTGAAATTTCTGCATTTTTGCTTCAGTGCAAACGAAAACATGACACGATTCGCTATGTGGTACATGTACTTTGTAATAAAATATAGTCTCGTTTAGAGCTCTGAAACGGGAAGAAAACCCACAGAACATTGCGCCCGTTCAAACACTAGTAACTCGGTGAAGCCCGCTTGACCACTTATCATTCATTGTTATGAATTGACATATATTCATCATTCTGTCACTCAGCAGCAGGTGCGTGGGTTAGGAAAGCATGATCCCCCTGTCAATCGCATGATAAAGTTGAACTGTCAATGAATCAGTGTATAGCCAGAAAGGTATTGTTAATTTTTTCTGGTTTAGCTTTGAATTGTTGCTTCTTAGTTTTCAGAATGCATGCTATAATGTTAGTATCAAAAGTAAACAATGTGCATCTCTTGGTATATATGTGACATGTACTGGGAAAATGGACCTTAGACTGAGTGCACCCTGCACTAGGGCCTTTTTAGCAGCTCGTGCCACATATAACCCAAAAGAAAGTGAGCTGTGGTGTTGCATGTGGCATCTATGAGGCTCGGTGCTGCCACCTATAGACTCGGAGAGACATCATTCCAAGCAGACCAGGAAATTTACCACCTTTAAATTTGTGTATTAGTTGGGATGACCGGAATTAAAATTTAGTGATACTTGCTAAAACTGTTGTAAACATATGTCTCTAGGGTAGATGGAGTACACACTTTCATTACAATGATACCTAAATGATTCTACGTAAGGTATCTAGTCACGGCAATATCTACAGCTTTACTAGAGAGAACCCAAGCC
This sequence comes from Harmothoe impar, assembly GCA_947462335.1. NCBI lineage: Eukaryota > Metazoa > Annelida > Polychaeta > Phyllodocida > Polynoidae > Harmothoe > Harmothoe impar. The sequence goes on along the minus strand of OX381710.1, from coordinate 22,109,587 downwards.
TGGTCAGCCATATGATATGTGCTCTATCTGTTGTATATTAAGCTAAAACAGCATAGCGGTTGCATACGAGTGGCTTTATTCAATGAGTGTACGCCACTGGAAGCCACAAGTTGGCTTCATAAGCCAACGAGTGGCTTCCAGTGGGTACACGAGTTGAATAAAGTCAAGAGTATGCACACCGCATGCTGTTTTAGATTTATTATACCTAGAACAACAAAGCAAATGACTTCTCTATCTCTTAGCTACCGTATACCCCGCCTCCCTCCCCTTTAAAAAAAACGGTCCTGAACCTTGCCAATATGATTATGAGAGAGGCCATAGACTGCAATGCCAAAAAACACACTTTTTCAGAAGCTATTTTAAAATAGTAATACTTAGAATTAGATAATAATTTAACTACCGTTGGATGGATAGAGATGTTAAGTTGATCGTACTTTGGACCATGTTATGGAAATTCCTGATAGAACAGATTTACTTTGATATAATATTGACCCAAGCCCATGGGGAAAACTTGTCTGGAGACTTGTAGTGAGTTGTACGCCACGCTGGTGGCTTGTACGCCACGCTGGTGGCTTGTACGCCACGCTGGTGGCCTGTACGCCACGCTGGTGGCCTGTACGCCACGCTGGTGGCCTGTACGCCACGCTGGTGGCCTGTACGCCACGCTGGTGGCCTGGCAGTGGCGTAACAGCTCCTTATGCCACTCATACGCTGTCTGGAGCTTCTATAGTTAAGAGATAGGGAAGTCATATGCGTTGTTGTCCTAGGTATAATAAAGATCTAAGCATAGGTATCAGGGGCCCTGAAGGTATGGGATTGCAATTAACTCTATAGGCACATCACACAGGTGCCACCTAGTATGTTATAACAGAGTGAGAGTTGATTGGTAAACAACATTAATTTCTACTGCTAATGTAGGAAGGGGAGAATACACAAGGTGGCGCCATCATGCACATGGCAGCCAGAAGATGTAATCAGTTGATATCCAGACCTCTGTCATGGCTCTCAGAGATTTCTCATTAAATAATAATTATTCTGAACACAAAATTCTGAATTTTGTGTGAGCCATACTGCTTAAAATTACATTTTTTTGTCCTAGTTCCAAGCTTAAAAGAAAAGAGTGGTATAGCCAAAAGTCTACTTCTATCGATTCATTGTATATGATTAAACTTCTAACTGAGCTTCATTCTTCAGTTTGCTTATTCACATTGATACAAAACTATTTTAAAAGAATAAAATTGAACAAAATCCATCCACCATGGGGGCTGCCATTTTGTAGTGAGATTTGGCGATAAAGGACGTGAAAATGACGTAGGAAAGGACCAGCCTGGTCTCCCCAAACAACAACACCACACACGTGCTCCTTGGTTGGTCGCCGTCTAGACCATAGTATGGCAAGCCTAATGGGTAAACTATCCTTAATCCTGGTATACAAAGCATGGGTTACAACCATAACTATAGTATTGGTAACCACATATACCCCTGCTTTGTATATAATGCATGGGTGCTGGTACACTACCCATGCATTGTTCACAAAGTAGGGGTAAGAGAAAGCATGGGTAGAGTGATACCCCTGCTTTCTCCAGTAAGCATGGGTATCATTAACCCAGACATTGTTACAAAAACCTGGTTTTGGGGAGTTAATCCTGGTATAAGGGTACACATACCTATGCATTGTGTAGAATGGCACAGTACCCATGCATTGGCAGTTATACCAGGATTAAGTAGTCCATGTACCCAGCCTTTGCTCTACCCCTGCATTCTCTAATTAATCCTGGTGTAAGGGACAAAAGCCAGGATTAACTCCCTCAACCAGCGTTAAGAGTACCTTTACCCAGGTTTTGGTCCCTTAACCTGGCTTTAGGGCATTATACCTGGATTAAGGTCTCTAAACCCTGGTTAAGTGAGTTAATCCTGATGTAAGGTCTCTAAACCCGGGTTTTGGACCCATAACCCGGGTTTTGGTCCCTTATACCGGGTTTAAGGGAAGTTTACCCATTAGGCTTGCCATATGACCTAGTGTATGGCTGTCTGAGCCGTGGTCCGGCCGTGGTCCGTGCCCAGCCCTGACCAGTGCTCCCACTCCCGCAGAGTGGGGGACTAGTGGGGGGGGGTGTATAGGGGCATAGGGTGTAGAGGATTATGATGTATGGCTACCCAGCAAACTGGGGTCATGTATTGTCTGCTTGGGTCATCCATGCGTTGGGTCATAACGCAATGGGTTAGCCTGGGTCATCCCCTGTCACCCTGACCCAGTATAACACATTCTGACCCATCTGACAATAGTGGTCATGATGCATCGGGTCAGTATGAGTCACCCCCAGTCAGCCCTAACCCAGTATGGCTCATTTTGACCCATCTCATTATAGTAGTCATGATGCACTGGATCAGCCTGGGTCAGTCCCTGTCGGTTTTGATGCAGCATGGTAAATTCTGACCCATTCAGACCCATGATTTAGTGGTTGCATATAATATTATGATCATAATAGAATTATTTGTTTTATATAGTTCAATAATATAACATAGGCCTAGTCTTATTTAATACTTGCAGTCTCTCATTGGACCTTCCCTAATTCTTTTATCCAAATGTACTTTAACCCCTCACCACCCCTCCCCCACCACCCCCCTCCCTCCACCCCCCCCATCCCACACACCCAGGCTTGTGCTTCCCGCCATCCAGGTCACGTGATGACGCCATCCAAGCGTGGGTGACGCCATCTTTGCATCCCATCAAAGGAGGACAATCAGGGACACTTGAGCTGGGCTTTTTTTTCAGAGAACCTGGTACAATTATTTAAGCAAGAGATTTAGCATAAATGGCCGGGGAGAAGACTGGGGGAGTGCTAGTCAACACTACAACGGGAGCAGGACGTCCAGAGGCCTGGGAGAAGACTGAGAGAGTGCTGGTCAACACTACAACGGGAGGAAGACGTCCAGAGGCCTGGGAGAAGACTGAGGGAGTGCTGGTCAACACTACAACGGGAGGAAGACGTCCAGAGGCCTGGGAGAAGACTGAGGGAGTGCTGGTCAACACTACAACGGGAGGAAGACGTCCAGAGGCGGGGGAGAAGACTGAGGGAGTGCTAGACAAGGCTACCACGGGAGGAGGACGTCCAGAGGCCGGGGAGAAGACTGAGGAGGTGCTGGACAATGCTACCACGGGAGGAGGACGTCCAGAGGCCGGGGAGAAGACTGGGGAGGTGCTAGACAAGGCTACCACGGGAGGAGCAAGTCCAGAGGCTGGGGAGGGGACTGCATACCAAGAGACCAGGGAACAACCCATGGACAATTAAAGTGATGTTATGAATAAAAGTGAAACAAATGTCTACTCACCCCATGCCAACCCTATTCACAATGTCATTGACTCCTCTACGACGTCCAATCCTCCCAAAAGTGAAAAACTGATGTTATAAATGAATAAAAATACCGCCCTATTCCACTCCCCCCCCATCCCACCCAAGAAAAAGAAAAATTATTGAAATTACAAAGCTAACCATTATCCGTGCGTCATGACCAGTTGTGTCAACCTGGGTCAGGCTGGGTCATGGCCAGTTGTGTCAACCTGGGTCAGGCTGGGTCATGGCCAGTTGTGTCAACCTGGGTCAGGCTGGGTCATGGCCAGTTGTGTCAACCTGGGTCAGGCTGGGTCATGGCCAGTTGTGTCAATATGGATCAGGCCGTGTCAGGAATGACACACTATGACCCATTTTCAATTCAACTAGCACATTGCGCCAAGGGCTGACACAGGATCACCCAGACTGACCTCAGTTTGCTGGGTAGTTGTTGATGTACCTAAAGTGTAACAGGCCTGCCACCTGTTGGACCATGTCTGCCCTATTCACCTGCAGTATACATGTCAGATACAGGTGCTGCCTTCTTGTGTCATTGTGCCCAAACAGAATGTTCACTTGTGACATGGGTGGCCCAGAAAATGGCAGCCCCCACTCAGGCACAACAGTTGCATGTTCTTTTCAATTTAACTCATTACATGTACAACCTTTGGATGAATGGCACTTATAGATGTGCAATAGGATCACAGCTGCTTTGAAACAAACTTGGTTGGAAATACGATACCCTTTTCTTTTAAAGCATCATGTTGTCCTTAGTTAAAGCTGGTATATGGGAAGACAACTGCATGTATCTACAGTGATGAGTAATCCTTCGGTATCGATTCATCTTTATTGTATCATTATTGAAGTATGTTTGTATCGTATACAGGTCGGGCACTACTCTGCGTTATAATATTTGTTGAGCTAAGCTGTTTTAGTAAGCAGGTCAAACATGTGGCCATAACAACCAGTAAACCACATCCTGTTTTACTGACATCGATATCAGATACATACACCATCCTTTGTGATTTCATAGCAGGCTTTGTTCAAGCTGGCAAAACCATTTATGTTCATTAGAACATCACCATATGACTGATCTTCAGCAATATCATTAGTGCAGTTACATTGTGTCTCCAAACAAACAAAATAACATTACTCAATGTATAGCCGTGAAGTGAACTAGGTCTCGCACGTGTGCCAATCTAGCCTAGTCCTAGCGTTTGTGATTTCGTTTATCATTAAATCTAGCCCACCCCTGAAAAAGTCTTTCTAGAATATCTGAGATAGGAACTACACATAAAATAGTAAGGGGGGATATGTGGGCTGGGTGACGATATCTCCGACACTTGTATATAATATATGTAGATGTACCTCTGTCTGCATGACGCATGCATGCAACAGTGTCGATTAGACTCACAAGTACTGCATGTATCAGTGTATGTGCATCATGATGAAAAATGGCAAACGCAAAGGGTCCACATTCCCCCCTCTCCAACCCCTCCCTTTTGGAAGGTATGAGCACCTAAAGCTTTCTGCAGCCCGTAAATGGTTAGCGGGTTTCTACCAGGATGCACTGCACCCTGCACGCCCCTGGTGGCCGGGTATATAACCAGGTCTTGGGGGCAGGTAGGGGACAGACCAACTTACAGAGGTAGAGGAGGCACCGGATCTAACACAAAGAGACAGACGGTATATCGGTACAATTTATAAAGGCTACCAGTATATATCGGCAATATGACAGCACTCGTGCTACTCACCATCATGGTGTTTATTGCTGCCACCACCCGAGGTGAGTGCTGTGCAATTGTTTTCTTTAATGAAATTTTCTTCAACAGATGTACCGGTACTTGTTTTACTTCAGGTTTGATTCAACCCCCTTATAAACATATGACAATAAATTTGAGTATAATGGTATGGTATCACTTTAGTATATCCTGATACCAAACGTAATCTCCGATAGCATCATAATGACAGCGTTCTCTTCTTAAAAACGTTTCGAAGGTGATATGAAGGACAGATCAATTCACCAACATGGGTACATTTGTCCTACGGGACATTTGCCAGAATATCACTTTTAAACACAACAATTATAAATGACCTAATGTCTAGTGATGGTTACTAGAGACTTCCTGTAGAAAGATGTGGGGACGAGAGTACGGCGTGCGCCGCTCCTGTCTCTGTGGTGCCCTCTGAATGTTGGCAACGGAACTACCGGTGCATGTAGGATGGTCATATTGCTAAGCATACGGTCTCAGCAAAGGAAATCCTTCTATTATATAATTCAATAAAGCGGAAAACGCAATAACAGCTACCAGGACATTTACAATTTCTGAAAATCACCCTTGACCTAAAAGACACATCTTTTCTGCAAAACATTTCCAACCACGGAAAATTTGAGCACTGGTCTGTAGCGTAAAACCACCTGAATTCCGCCTGAATTTGCACTGAATAATTTGCATTTTCACTGATCCCCAATCTAGCCTTTGAAAAAGAAGTAAAGTCACTGAGAATCCCTTTCCTATTTTTTGATTGAAACTGGCATTCAGCAGCATGTGTACAAGTTTTCATAATATTGGCATCATTTCCAACTTATGTATGGACCATTCAGTGCCCCTGCAGTATTCACCTCTGACCAGAATCATATATGACTCTCAGTTTTCTGCGGGATCACCCTCACTGAGACCTACAGGCACCAGTGTCAGAAGAGGTACAAAGCAAATATGGTTTAGGTCCACGGTACGTAATTATTGTTGTTGAGTTTTTCAACACCAGATGGCGGGTCGTATGATACATTCCCTGCACCAGTGTGAAGTACATACTTTAGTCTTTACTAGCATTAATGATTTGATCTGTTAGACTCACTACTAGACCAGTATTGTGAGCACTTCAAATCTGCTTAAATTCAATAAAATCTCATTTAATTTGTTTTCCAGCTGCTCCTACCAACACCAACCCCTGCATCTCCTCCTGTGACCGCCTCCGTAACGGTGACTACCAGTCCTGTCATGGCTGCCATGTTTACGTCTCATGTCTCCATGGTAACATGTTTGGTGACAGACCTTGTCCCGAGTACACTATGTGGGATGATGTGGCTAAGGGGTGTCTGTACACGTCCACTACCTGTAATACTGGTACCATTGAGGGTATGATACTGGAGCAGGAGCTGGAGGATGAGGACAGATGGTGTCTCAAGTCATGTGAAGGACGTATGGGTGGAAACTACCCATCTTGTCAAGGGGTCTGTATCTATATGATGGGATAAGAGTCTAACAGTTAGTCTGGTCCTTGTACAGATCATCCTTGTGTATATTTTAATGTTTAACGTCTAATTGAACTCTAATTGATTTCATTAGATAGGTTCTAGATACCTTCTACCATTTGTTCTCTCTTTACTTATCCTTTCTGCTCCTTTTGTCACATTGCATTCCCATGCAGATTTTAAAGCTTACACTACAAAATGATTTAAAATATTCTATTTCTTTCTCACATACTTTTAGTCAAAACAGAAACACCCTTGCACTATTTGTTGGTTTTTGGCATTGAATCAAAACATATCTTCTGTATAGCGCTTTTTGTCAACCAACTGGTGATATATTTTCTGTATAGCACTTTTTGTCAACCAACTGGTAATTATTGTGTTACGCTCGACAGGTGAAGTTCTTTGCCTTCTGCTCTGATGGGGTCATGTATGATGGCCGTCCCTGCACCCCTGGTACAGAGTGGGACGACATGAACAAGTTCTGTAACCACGTCGCCGACAGTGACGTCACCACAGACTGTGTGACGTCATGTGAGGATCGTCCTGACGGTAACTACCAGTCCTGTCACGGCTGTGACGTGTTCGCCTCCTGTAGCAATGGTGATCTCATAGACAACCGGCCCTGCCCAGACATCCTACAGTGGGACGACAAGATGAAGGCGTGCGTCTACAAATCGTCCACCTGCCTACCGACTGAAGACCTCAGGTCTCGTTCTGAATCCTCTGGTCAGATCGATGACCAGTGTGTGTCGAGCTGCGATGGCATGGAGAGCGGTGACTACCAGTCGTGTGAAGGCTGCCAATACTACCTGACCTGTTCTAACGGACAGATGTATGACAGAAGGCCCTGCCCTGGGTCCTTAGTGTGTGATGACGCTGAGAAGACGTGTGACTGGGAGTCAAGTACATGTCAAGATGTGCCGTAACGGGCTACCTGTAGTCATGTCATCACCACCGACAACAGACCCTCTCCCTTAGGTCTGGTCTGGACCGTCGTCATCAGGAACTATCATAACTGAGTACAAATTGAGAGATTCGCTCAATAAATCACACGGAGCCTTTTTTTTTTTTTTACTTATTACACATCCAGGAAAGCAACTGGTGAGGTCTGCTTGTGTTTGGGGTCATTGTCCTGAACCTGCGTCTATAACCAATAGCAGGAGTAAAATCGCGTTTGTAAAAGGAAAGTTGCCATTTGATGTATACATATCAGTCTATGGGTGACTCGTATTTTTTATGTTTTTAATTTGGTACATGATCGTCTTGTTGCACAATAAATAGTATCAACGACAATGGACAAAAAAGTGTTATCATTTTATCAAGGCAGGAATAAACTTAAATGGTTTGGATACCCATATATTTAATGTCCCAGATTTCTTTATCTAAACCTAATCTGTTGTAATTGACAGGGATTTATATTTCCCAATACAGATCAGTTCTCTTGGTTCAATCCGCTTAAGACATTAACATAATTATCTAGATTAATTAACAGACAAATGTGTTCGTCCCCCTCCTCCCCAGGGGAAAATAGTTCTACTTCCAGATGCCCTAAATTAACTTTAGAGCTATGTATTAAAGAGCAATATACTTATCAATTCCTCACAGCACAATAACATGACTTGCTTTCAATTTCACAGAAAAGAAACTCCGCCAAAGCATGATTATCGCTGACATCGTTCAAAAGTTACCCACCATCTGAAAATAACATTTGAAATGCTTTTGCACTGAGAGGAAGCTTAGTTTTGATACTACAGATGGCGCTACTGAGTTGTGTTAATCAAGTAGTGATCTACAGGGATACGAGTCTCCCAGCACTTTCTTTTTCCATATCTGTTTCCATGGATTCATCATGGTTAAAATGTACAAAGTAGATTGAGATGTCATCAGCACACGTCAACAAGGGAGGGTGACTAAAATACATGGATGCATGAGGTGAATCTATATCTTAGGTCTTTTTCTTTTGTTATTTGAAAGATGTATATAAAAATACATCCTCGTTTATTTTAACTGAATAAAGAAGGAGCTTGTTCAGCTCGATACAAATCCTTATCTAGTAACATAGTGGCATAATTTTACCTTGTATATTTAGAAATTATACATACAGAGTCACGACGCGAGTCTTGTACGATTCTTGATACTGCTTTCCCTACTGGCGAGTGACAATATTATACACTCCGGTAGACTACACGTATGCATTTATGCAATATGATAAACCACCACCCAGTAAACAAATAACGTTATACACCATTTTATAACGTTATATTACGTTATATGTCAACGTTTTTCTGAGGCTCTTTAGTATGACATAACGTTATGTAAAGTTTAAAACGTTATTTGACGTAAAATGTTTTTTTTTTGTTAGCTGGGCATAGCGTTTTGCATGAAAAAGTTAAGTATACATGAAAACTTACAGGTCTACCTAGATACCCCAGATCTTGAAGTCATGTGGCATGAAATAAAATTTTATATAGTATTAGCCCGAGCTTACCGAAGACATAAAACGTGTCTTTATGATGAAGAGAAGCAATTACCTCGGGCTTAATCCAGGCGTTAAATCAGCCTTAAGCATTGCCTAGACAGGATTATGGCCATATAACGGTGAGTCTTAAATCCCGCTGGTTACAATGGTCGTGTGTATTCATTGCAGAGGCTCTGACTTCATACAATACTAAACTGTATCAAAGAACATTTTCTGTTTAAGAAAAATGTTGCATTATTGGAGGGATCGACGAGTCAAGTGTAATCCTATAACTGTGCCTATATGTACTTTCCTTCATCCTGTACTCATGGATTAAATCAATAGCTACTGATTATCGTTCCTCTCCCAACTTTTACAGTGATGCATTTCACACCTGGAGGTTAAATTGACCAATATTTATTACTAAATACCTGTGTTCTTCATAATATACCTGTATTTACTATACACCTGTGGTATCCTATCCCAGTGCTCCCTGTCAGGCTGGTATTTAATAAACACCTGTAGCTGTCTGTGTTATTACATCAAGTACCTGTATTTAGCAAATTAATGCCACACCTGTGTCGTGCTATACCAGACTGTAGTCTAACACGTGAAGCACGTAGCAATGTTTACCCCTCTTGACCCCCCGCGTGGGACCTGTTTAATTATACATGATGTCCGATAGAGTAGGCATGTAGGAGTAACTAATGGTTCAGGAGTGGAGTGGGAGGCCCTGTGTGGCAGGAGGAGCAGATGGAGAGCGATAGATAGAGAGGGATTAACTCAATGGGTGTGGGGGAGTGGATTATTGTTGGTCTTTAGGCAGTTTGTGAGCTGCTCAAATGCCTCTTGTCTCTTGTATAAGGTATGTTTGAACCACATACATTGAAACCGTAGGGAATCTACTACGGAATGGCTGCAGTGTAATCTCGACCATGCATACCCGCAGACAGTCTGGAGGTTGGCTAGCTAACTGCTACATCAGACCTCACGTTAGTAGCAAAGAGCAAAGACTACTAAGAGGGTTCACATAATGTACCTTAAATAACCTATTGCGTCCCTGGAAGATGGAGTGTAAAACCTACAAAGCCCAGTCTAATCAATTTACTTAAATAGATTAATGGGTACTGGCAGGGGGGGGGGCAATTCTTTTACTTTCATCTAAATCGTGTTACCCTCATTTGAAGTAAATCTGACTAGAACTCCTTGTTACAGGAGTGGGTTCTGTAGAATGAACACTTCATCCAGTGCTTGCCTTCCTCGGGGGCATTCCCCTGTCAGGTAACTCAGTAACACTCAGCAACGCTACCCATTCCCGCTACCCTTGCCCGAACTGAGCCCTCTTAGTATTCCCCACTCTTTGGTAGGCGTACAGCATGGGACGAGCAGCTGTGAGCAGTGCATGAGGCGCTCCAGCGAGCAGCTCCACGCGGAGGGAGACTCAGGGAGATAGAGCAGCTCCATCCACAGTCAGCTGCGGCCAGACACTGGGAGAGAGAGAGAGAGCTCCAACAGTCCCAGTACAGTAGGAGCTACTCACACTGAGACTAGGAGCTGCTCACACTCACAGAGACTCACAGGGAGTAGTAGGAGGCGCTGAGCTGCCCCACACAGAGTGAGCTGCTTAGTCCTGCACGTCCTAGTGCACAGAGCAGCAGCAACAGGATAGGAGAGGCAGGAGGAGGTAGGAGGAGGTAGGGAGTACGTGGTACAGAAACCTGAGGGTGCTGAGCACCTGGAGCTGCTACCCTGGGACCTACCTGCATCCAGCAGCCCATGTGAAGTCAAGGTGTGCCTCCAACAGAGCTGTAACTACAGCAGGAGGAGCCTCCATAGGGTTAGCACCCAGTGGGCTGCTGCTGCCTACAGCACGTGTTGTACCCTCACACACAGCCCTCATACACAAGTCACTGCAGAGCTGTCTACATGTTTCTATGCTAACACGCCACCCCAGGGGCCGGAGGAGCCGAGATACCCCTACTACCATGTGGTTGAATAACCTGAGCGCCACTCAGGAATCCTCCTCCAGCATGAGGTGTGTTTTTACCTAGCACGCCGCTGGAGCTGACACACTCCTTCCTCCTGCGGCTACCGCTGCCGTCCTCGTCCCAGTCAAGGTAAGCACAAAAACATAGCATGACCCGATTCCTGTGACATGCTGGTATTGAATGTCAGCCTTTGGTAATGAGACTGGATATGACTGTAATGTCCTAGGAAGACATTGACAATGATTGAGGCAGTGTGAAGGTAATACAATCATGAACAGTATCCACCCTGGTTAATGATGTGAGTTACTGAGGGGTGAGAAACAGAGAGATTATCTAGAGTGATATTGGAGTCAATACAAAGAACGTATATTGTCTCTGTCCCATCCGTGGTTGACGCTCTATACAGGTAATGGACAGCATCGGGTCTACCTATTGGTTTGGACCACTAAATTCGACATGGGACATGAGAATCTCCTCACCCTCTCGTCATCCAGACTCCTATGGGTAGGTTAGAGAGGGAGATAAGGCATACACAGATAATCGTCGATAAAAACAGCCCATCTTTTCTTTGTCCCATTCCTATTTAACTTGCCAAGGACAGGGCTAGAGGTGAGATCGATAGGACACCGGTGACATTTCCCTTTAGGGGTCAGTCAGATAAAGTAGGGAATCCATCATTTAATAATAATGCAAAGTGGTTTGCACCATTTATAAGAGAGAAGGACATTTATCAGAAAGGTATACAGTAGGAGGGGAGGGGGGGGAGAGGGAGATAGAGGCTGATATCAAGAGGAGGATTATATAGATAGAAGCAGAGCCAGATGAGTTAGCAGCCGGAGACGACATGATGTATATACTTGCTCCAAGCTAATGTTACCAGTGTCCACACAATTGAGCGCATGGAGGAGGTTTAAACCTTTAGAGGCCGCTCAATGATTAAATACATCATGGCTTTTTGTGGCCATGATGCTTGAATGCAGCACTTGAACTCTACAGAGCCACAGAGCATGGTGCGCCTATAGATATGCAATAACGGCTAGCTACTGGCCTGTGCTGCATTGGTGCATCATGGCCACACATTAACACGAGGCACCATGCGGTCCTAACAGGGCCAAAAGAAGACCTGAGGATGAGGGAGTGGCTTGTCTGCCTGTTGCCCGGCCTGTAGAGGGGTGCGTGAGAGGGACTCGTGGTGAGGGGAGAGCAGCTCGTGGGAGCAGCTCAGGGGAGTGGTTCAGTTACAGGGCTGCTGCTGTCAGGTAACGTAAGACCACATGTCCCAGGTGTATCCTCCCCTCTCCGGGTACTCCAGGTAAGCACACATTGTTTGTGGAGGCACTCAGATTGCTGCTGTAGATGCAGCCGATATTGTGGGGTTAAAGATAGAAAGTATGCATATTATTGGCAATATATGTTGCTATCCTACATACTGGTTATACAGTGAATTGCATTAGATATTCTAGCGCACATACGGTGCTTTATGGTAGAACTATAAATTCTCGGTCGACAAAATGAGCAGTAGATAAACATTATACACAAATGTAATCGATTTTCCTGTGCAGATATACAAAATAGAATTTCCGATGATTTAGGTATAGGTAGGTTTTTCAAAAGAGATACACGAATAATTTCATTATTAGTACCGGAATAGATGTGGATATGCATTCATACCCATTCATAAAGGACTATTAGGAGATGGAGAGAGAAAGGGAGAAGATAGAGAGAGAAAGAGATAGCGATAGGAGGAGGGCGGGGGTATATGACCTGACTATCCTAGTTACATCATAGAGCTCTAGTGGGGAGCAGCTCAGGTCTCTGACAGCCCCAGGCCCCAGGGTTCATCAGGGGATAGCCTGTGTGAAGGTAACGGTCAGGTCAGGTATCTAGGGCTCATTAGTCATGTTAACCTGTCACACACAGATAACCTTTTCACATGTACAATATTTGCCGATATACAGACTGAGCTTCGACCATGCCATAGTTTAGTAACATTGTGTAGATTTGATATTTCATTCTTCAAACTGACATTTATAGGTAGTTTAGTATCTATATATCTGATGTAAAGATGCCTAACTAACTTACCATGGGTGAGTGGGTCCACAACAAAATATGATACACAGCAACTAGAAAGATATGTTGTTTTTGAATAATGTAATATACAAGTACTTTCTCTTTGCATGGCCAATTAGTGGGGCACGTTTTCATCAACTGTGTATCTAGATGAATGATACATTCTTCTTGGTCAAACATTTGTATGAATAGCATCACTCCTTATAAGTGCACCAATAGTTGCTCCGGATATTTGATTTTCGGCTACTTCATTACTTGACGTCTTCAGTCACATTCATGCTGATATTGCAGTGTGCACCATACAACTCATTTCCGACATGTGCGTGTCCAGGTAGATATATACTGTCATATGTAGGGGGCAATGTGGGCACAGGTGGACAGAAGACTCAGTATGGCACAGGAAGCAGGAGGCATAGCTTGCTGTCAATAAGACTACAGTAATAAACTTCCTCTACATATAGGCTTGCCAATATAAAGTGACTTCTCCTAGGCCAAAGTGTGGATATAGTCATGGACAATTCCACTAAATATGTACAGATGGTAGTTATTACTTTTGTATGCGGTGAATAGAATGCATAAGCGACCACAAGGGACAAAATGAGTACATGTATTATGCTACACTTAAGTGTGTAGCATCTACAGCGGTGAGAACTGCGCCAGATGACGACAGAAAGAGCTCTTACTTTATAGAAAAAGATGGCAGCTGCTGATCCGTTAGTAAAATATGTATTGCAGCTGGTTACGTTATCCACTATGCTTCATGGTTTCTAGTTAGATAGGATACCCTGAGGGAAGGAAAGAGGCCAGCACTGGCCAAGTACCTGACTCCCCTGCACACGGGGGAGTCAGGTGGTACTGGGCTCTGATGGAGGGTTTGCCTGCATCCCTCTCCATCATCCAGCATTGCCTGGCTTCATAAGCGATTCAGGCAGGGTAGGTGTGTGTATAGCCATATTCTGGAAACAAGGTCTTCACATTTTCCTGTGTACAAGGTCAAACTGATATTCTTAAATGAAGAATGGCATCCGTAGGAAAGCCTAAAAAGTATGAATAACCAATTCCATTTCTTATTTTTCTGACGTTCTTCACCTTTCCGCCTCAGAAAAACCTGCCCATGCAGATAGGCGGAAGTCATGGATCTTAATATTATTTTACAAAACAAGGCTCTAACCTCTGATGGACTGTACTTGCTCACTTCATTAGATCTCTCCTCCCGTCATGCGTATACTTGTGAGCAGCCATGTGTGTACAAAAGATTCTTGCCCTCAGATCATCCTTTCTCCTATAATGAAATACCTTTTCAATAAGGTGAGCAGCCAAGGATGATAAATTTTATATAACCTCGCATGGAGCCTCATTTTAGTGTAAACCCCTACAGACAAGGACCCATATAATATTTTGATTCCCCTCTACCAAGGCTTTAGCCCAGACCAGCATGTTGCTTCATGTTGAGCCCTGACAATGACAAGCAGGCAGTTAGTGGTGCTGAACTCTTCACGTGGTAACAGGATACCTCCCTCTTCTAACACGCCATTGGATGCTGAAGGGGGTCATGTGACCTGCCGACTACAGGAACGATTAGTTTGTTATTCATTTTTCAATCAAGGAGAACTTGAATTCCATCTGCTACTTTAATTGAATTGATCTTACCCAATTTGCTAGAATTGATTTTATTGAAATGCTCAGAGAGATGATTAAAAAGTGAATATTTTGGGTTTGTGAATTCTCTTCATAGTAAGCACACGATGTCATTCATTGCGAAGATGACAGTCCATATGTCAAAATTCTGCGCTTTCAGTTGTTATCTCTTTTTCTGCTTAAATAAGAATGTGCATACCAGCAAAGAAATAAATTTATACCCATTTTGCAAAGAATGCACACAGTGTTAGACAGTGTTACAGGATGACCACTTGTGTGAATGCTTATTGTAGAGATTCCAGAAAAAATTGAGAATTATTGAAAAATCTATTTCTTTTCTTCTATTATGTAAAACGTAAGAAACATAGTGCAAATTTTTTGGAATTTTCTGAAATCTAAAAGGTGGTAGTGACTTTTTGTGTCAGGCAGGTGAGTGGGGCAGGTATATGGGAGGTAGTTATGTAAGGGGTTCGGAGGACGTCTGGCCAGGCTGAGCCATAATTGACAGACCCTCTTAACATGATCACCCAATAAACTGTAAATCAACTCAGTCGGTGTGAGTTTACAGTAAACTAATTGTCTAAATGACCCGATCATAATCATTTTGACGTTGTGGTCTAGGAGCAGGTGAGAGCATCCTCTGATTGATTCCATTCTTTAAAGCTAATTTTAGGTAGATTTTTGCTACCACAATATATACAATATTTAAGTAATATTCTATATGTATGCCGACTTTTAAAGCAACGTTATGTCTCTAAATCATTTTAAATAAAATAAAATCGGACAATCTGATTACTGATTATCTCGTGTTTCCTCTGAAAGAGACTGCTAGCAATCACTTAGAAAACATCTGATACACAGATAATTCCTTCTGCAAAGAGTCATTCAAAGAAATAGTATTAAGAAATGAATGAAATACAAATGAGTTGCCACACCGAAAGTGTAATTCGCACAGAGTATCCTTCCTCTTTTGCTGCACACATTAAGGTGGGTAGTCCCCATAGTCTAGAAGTTATTAGATTTTGTCAGGATTTTTGCCAAGAGGCCCATATTATAAGAAGTCTCAAATGGTGTAAAGAAAACAGGGGGGTCCCGAGCTAGTTTCTGAGATATCTGGCTTTGAGTTTGAAGTGATCTGTAATAGGATCATATGGTGATAGTACATATGTGCATCAAATAGCATCTTAAAATAATTAACTTTCCCTATAATTCTCTCAGTATATAGTCTACAATCTTTTACACCCAGAAACAAGGTTTTGAACATATGGTCCCCTGCATATTTTTAAGGTTTTTGGTATTTGAAATAAAAAATATATAAATGGAGCACACAGTCTTCATGTGGTACAGGTATAGCTTTCAGCATGCCTGCTACCAGAGCCCCAGTAGAGAAGGGGTAAAGAGTTAGACTCACATGCAGGAGACCCTGGGTTCAAACCCCGGTCAGGTCTCCCAGGGTAATTTTGACAACACATGAAAATATATATCTAATATACAAAAGTATGAACAAAGGCACCCCCTAGTGTGTTCTGGGACAACCAGATGTGCATATGCGCAATGACCTGTGCAGTTGACCTGTTTACAATAGGGTCTAGCCACCTTAAACCCGCAGTTCTTACTGCACGTCCAGGAACAGTCAGAGTGCAGTCGGGACAGGTACTCAGCTCTATATATAGGGGCGCTTGGCCTTTAAGCAGCCATGACATTGTCCTTCATGCGCAGATAAAATAAAGCATGGTTGTGACACGGTGGGAGAGAGGGAGATGGAGTAAGGGGTGGGGCACTAACACAATACCCTAATGATGAGAAATGCCCCCTGCTGCCCTATATAATCCTGAGTAACCTCAGTGTGTAGCAGTTACAGCTGTGTGAACTGCACTAGATAACGGCAAAACTTTGGCAGTAGGTACCGTTCTTTGTAAGAAAAATTACAGCTGATGATACTTTAGTAAAATATGTATTGGCAAGACATGCTGGTTTAGTAACGGGTTGCAGTTGAAAAATGTACAGTGAGGTGAAAAAGAGCGCCAGACTTTCTTTCCATAGTCACATGCACAAAATGACCACCTCGTAGAGAAATACAGAAGGAGAGAGACAGAGACAGAGACAGAGAGATGCAGAGACAGAGGCAGACAGACAGAGAGACTGAAAAGGATGCAGGCAATGGTACATGCTGTTCTGGGATTTTCTCTGTACACTAGGCCAAACAGTTGCAACCTTAATGGCAAATGGCACTCTTAGGGAAACACTATGGGTGCATGGATTACCAATCTCATCTGTCGTTCCCCTGACATTGGAATCTTATTTACCTTGAAAATATCTGTCCAAGTAGATTGGAATAAGTCATGGATCTTAAATACGGCTGTATGGAAAAAAAGGTTAGCAGCCAGGGAGTCATGGTATGTTATGATTTCTCTTTACCATAGTACATACCCTGTTGCTTCATGTTGAGCCCTGACAATTAAGCAGGCAGTAAATGGTGCTGAACCCCTCACGTGGTAACAGGATACCTCCCTCTTCTAACACACTTTTGGATGCTGAAGGGGGTCAAAAGACCTGCCAACTACAGGAAGGGGCGATTAAAGTATTTATTTTGAAATCAAAGAGAAGCCGATTTCAGCCTGTGTAGGTATCTTGTTCATTTATTTACAAACGGAGGTACATCTGCTTTGAATTGAGCTACTCTTCATAATTTTTTGAACTGATTGCATAGAGCTGTTCAGACTCAGGTATTTATCAGCTGGTAATGTAAATTAAGTGTTCTCAAATCATGAGTTATTCTTTTTGATAATATTCGTTGAATATTGGTTTTAGAATGAATATCTACGTCATGCTATATGTACGTGAATTGCAAACGTGTAGACCATAGAGTTCCCTGAGGCTAACGATCTCAGACTGTAGTTGTTGTATTCATTGTGTGTCCGGAATATAGGAATAATGGGCATATCCTAAAATAAATATCAACCCTTTTTACAAGGAGGAATGTGCATATTGTCAGGGTGCATATTTGCAACATAACCCTTTGGGAAGTGTAATTATCATTATAATGATAATGAATGATACTTTGACAGTAATATGAATGTAGAAGTCCTCTTCCTTTCTAAGATGATTATCCTTAATACCTAGGATTTATCCATGTCAAGGCCTTCTAACTAATTCTGAGTGAATGGAGGGACCCAGCTGTCAGATGAAAGGACATCTCAAGGAGCTGGAGCTGTATCTTCTTTATGTAGAAGATATAAGTACGTGTGACTTCTGATTATTTCGAAACGCAATCTTTTTTTATTTTGCTTGGCTACCTACCTTATTGAAAAAGATATTTCATGAAGAAAATAATATTTGAAGAGAAAAGCAGAAGTCAGATGTGAGTAGCCAAGCAGAAAGGATGATCTGCACGCAGCGTCCTTACTGTTTGGTCCTATTTGCTTCAACCGTGTCTGTGATCTACAGACCAATAAATCATGGTTGTGAAATTATAGTTAGGCCAGAAAAGGGTTGTTGTAGGTTACCCGACCCCACCAGAAAAGCAAGGCCGACCCTCCATATGTTTAACAGTTGAGGCTCCATGAGTCGAGGCAGTGGTTGGTGACTCAGAACTGGCATTTATGAGTCAATTTTGTGGCACTTTTCAAGCTAAATTAAAATATAATAACAAGTCTTTAAAAACATCCGACCTACTTACCCTATATTTTTAGACGTTGTAACCTGAAACACACCTTTTATTTTTTGGCCTCATAAGGAATAGAGTAGGGGGACAGTACTGGAGCTACTCCCTAATGATGAGGAATCACTCCCTCCCCCGACTGCCCTACACCATGTCCCCGATAGTAATAAGCGTCAAACAGATCGTCACAGGGCAGGGATCTGCCAGGCAGGTGTGAATTACAGCCCAGGAGCCCGAGGTAATGTGTAAGGTGTGGCCGGGTGTAGTTACAGGGGGTGTGAGTGATGAGTGTTATGTATCAGAGGGTGAGTGTAATATAAGGGCAGTGGGACATCGGTAACATGTATCATAAGACAAGGATGAGTGGCTTACCGCGTACTGGATGTGGCCCACATTTAACATCAGAGGAGGAAGAGTGGGTAGTTTTCATTCAGGCTGGGGGGAGGCCCTCACCTTTATGCGGCACTATACATTATATGGCGAGGGGGGGGGGGGGGTTCCATATAAGCACATAGGCATTTTGGGATCTATATTCTGACTGGCTCTGTTTCTAAGACTTCTTATGAGAGACCTAGTCAACTCAACTCAAATCATGAGTTCAACATATCTGGTTGCTTGTTTGGACCCCCCTCCCACACACACACTGCTATTATAATGACCCGTCCCTACTAGTATACCCTTTGTAGATATTCAGATAAATCCTTGTCACACACCTGCGTATTGTCTCGTTGCTGGAAATGAATATGCTTAAATAACAAGCGGCATTCAGAGAAGCCAAGCTGAAAGTTAAAATACAAAGCCCTGGAACAAGAAGTGTTTCCTGATGAGAGTTAAAACATTGAGTACAGACAATAAAAGCTGAGGTCCGGATATCAATTCAATTTGTTCTGTGTTAACATCAAACAGCATCAGTGTGTACCTGGTTGATGGCATGTGGGGTGTTTTATGTGTTAAGGCCAGCACTGATAACCTTGTCTTCAAGCTGCCGATTAACTCTGAATATTTTATAATGGCCCTGTTTCAGCAACATAGGTTCACTTAGCATTCATAATTAATTTGTTGACTTCCAGATAACACTATAAAGAGGGAAACATACTGTTTGGATATGAACAAAGAGGATAAGATACGAGCAAGGGACACTATTAAAATTAGGTTATAATGTATAATACGTTTCTGGAGAATAAACCATGTGCAGGTTGTCTGCTGTGTACATAAGTTCACACATTAATACAGCGTCACCCGGCCCACAGGGAAACAAGGATAGAAAGCATTGCTTGACATAAGGATAAAAGATTCGCTTATAGTATACATAAAAAGTATTATGCTTACGAACACAGTACTTTGCATATATAACACAACCATCCACAAACAAGGAGTATTCTATCTTACTTGCCAGTACTTCATCGCTGTGTCATTACCAGAAAATAAAGGCCCTCTCAGACAGCCTCTCTGTACATGCAAGGGGGGCATATACGTCGGCCTACAACAAAAGGGAACATGCTCTTGCATTAAAACATTATGCTGACCATAAAGGGTTAGCTGTGTGATTTATGAATCTGGTCAGCAGCAATTGGATTGGGGCCGGCTGCATCGGCCTCAGCGGAGAGTGCCAATTTGTGCCCCCTGACAACCCTGATGCAATTCCACTCTCGGCTGAATGTATCTATAGGATGGGTATGCGGACAAATAGATTTACTACGTCAAGGTCTCTCGGTATACCAACAGTGCTAGCCAGCAACCCACTGATATACCAGGTGTTGGCATTTATCAGGACATAGCTGAAAGATAATTCACCTTTGGGCTATTTCACCTACTGTATGCTGGGGCCCCTCGCTATCATGTGTGAACAGCAGATAAATTTGGTACTCTTATCACGGGGCCTGAATGAGTAAAAATACACCCTCAATAGGGGACACTTGTATAAATATGTACCCTTGTTATGGGAAAGTAGGTGCAAAATAAGACATTTCTGAAAACTTCAATGTCTGATGGATGCCATTTAAATTATTCTAAAATTCTACTTTCGCCTATTTAGTCCTCGTGGTCTATAGAAAGACATATCAGGGGTATCAACAAATAGCAATGTAAAATCTTAAAGCTATTCAAAATCAGCTTTTGGCACGAGATGCACCATGTTCTAATACCAATGTTTGAAGATAAAGCAGCGTGACATATCTCGCTACATTATTGCCTAATACCTGAGACCCTCTGTGACCTCCCTTGCAATAGGATCTCCCGCGAGATTCAAAATTTAAGAAAAGTTACAAAAGCCATAATGGTACAAAGGGAACATCGGTAGATCACAGAGGCTGTACACCTCTAAGCCAATTTGTGCTAGTATTATGGCAACCATCCCATGGGAATTAACTCAACATCACAACCACCGGCCTGAATCATTCTATAAACCACCCACACGATATACCCCCCTCCATGCACCCAGGGTGCACTCGGCATGCCCTCCAGACCACCTCCAGGGTCAGATGTCAAGCTCCTGCAGCATGTGATAGCTATACATAGGACCCCTCCTCCAGTACCCAGCTATATCTGTCTGTACCTGAGAGGTACTCTAGCACTGCTGCCTGGCAGTGGGCGGGGTCTGGGTCTGTGGAGGCTCCGTCTGTATTTACGGGCGGGGGAGGGGGCATGGCTGATAACGGTCGGAAATAGCTAGTTCTATCATCATGGTTCTATACCACCGTCTTCTGCCTCCAGCGTAGTAGTACCGCCACTGCCACTATATGCACCACTTCTGAGATAAAATTATAAATAACGTGTACTTTTCAATGTAATAAATACATGTAGTGGATAATTATAGGGTTATGATAAATCTAGTTTTTTACCTATCCCAATGGTGTATGTGCCCCTTGGTGACTGTGACAGAGCTAGTAATGCTCTAAAAGAAAACCTGAAATGGCCTTCAATGTGGTCTTTTCTTTAGCCTCAGCCTTGACCCGAGCTCCTCCTCCTGCTCGTGGAGTACTCAGGGCCTCAGCTGCCCCACCGCACCTCCATCTCCACCACTAGGCCAAAAAGGTGTGCTTCAACCCAACCCTACCAATCAAAACAGGCCTGATCCTAGTGTCATCTTCCCAATTTCAAAAGGATTTCTTTTCTCTTTAGGTCAAATACTCACTGTCGGATTTCTGAGCTATTTATAGTCAATTTAGAAGTCAAATTAGAAGTCTGCAAGTCGATCGTATTATGTTTAGTAGTCAATATAGCAATCTTCGAGAATATTTGGTGATTTTATCTGCGCTTATACAGTTCAATGGTATCAATTGCCCTGCGCTCATTCAATAAGGTACAAAAATAGCCAAAATTTTCAATACCCTTATGTCATGCTGCCTGTAGCCTTTCACATGGCCCAACCACTACCTTCAGCCATCCTTTATTTGTACACTAGTAGTATAGTATGTATCGGAACGGGACTATAGTTAAGTACTGTTTATTACTCAATCGACCTGCAGCCAATCAGAGGCCTCCATTTGGTCACGTGACCGGAAGTGACCTACTTAGGGGATTAGTGGTGACGTCACGTGACCTAGTTAGCCAATCAGAGGCCGCCATTTGGTCACGTGACCGGAAGTGACGTCATATGACCTACTTATGGACCGGAAGTGACGTCATATGACCTACTTAGGGGACCAGAAGTGACGTCATATGACCTAATTTAGGATCACGTGACCGGAAGTGACCTGATGAGTCACGTGACCGGAAGTGACGTCACATGACCTAATGGCCAACCGGAAGTGAGTGACCTCATTGAGGATCACGTGACCGGAAGTGACCTGATTGATCACGTGACCGGAAGAAGAAGTGACGTCACGCGACTTAATGAAGAGATGAGCGTCTTTAAGGGGTCACGCGCTTTAAAATGTGATATCTTTTTTTTTGGAGGAGGAGGAGGAGGAGGAGGAGGAGGAGGAGGAGGAGGAGGAGGAGAGGAGGAGGAGGTGAGTCTCTTATTTTTTTCGGTAAACTAATAAAAAACACTACGATATAAGTTTGTTTTTTTTTTCATTTTTTATTGTTTTACGAGCGACTGGAAGTGACTTATTGAACTAGGTAGAAGCGTTCTTTAGAGTGTATAAGGGGGGGGGGGGAGGGAAGGGGAGGGGAGGGGAGGGGAGGGGAGGGGGGGAGGGGGGCCCCTTTAAGATGCATGGGGAGGGGGGCGCTTTTAGGATGCATGGGGCGGGTGGGGGGGGAGGGGGGGAGGGGGGAGGGGGGCACTCTAGGGGGGTGGGGGGGCACTCTAAGGGGCGTTTGTCTCTTTTAAGAAAAAAAGAAAAGAAAAAGATTTCAATCGAGAGACACGCTTCTTCCTCTCGAGAGGAAGAAGCGTGTCTCTTCATCTTGCCACATTTTCAACACTCGGAAGGCCCACTCAGCGGGACTTCCTCCGTATTCGCATTCTTCAGCGATCTTATCTAACCTCTCAGGCGACAATTTTAAATGGTCCCCCACCTCTTTCCACCTGCTACCTAGACGTCTGCCGAGGGTGCCCAAGTGCTTATGCATCGCGCGCGAGTCGGGGTTTTCGAAATCCAACCCCTGTCTGTGGAGAAGGGACATCCACTGAGCCAACAGTTCCACGCGTCTAATGCGGGTGAAGACGCGACCGAGCTCTCCCCATCTATGACGATGCGGGGTTTCACCCCACCAGACTCGGAACATCGCCGTACACAGCTCCTCCGGTGTCTTGACACTGCGCTCTACTAGAGCATCCATACGGGCGGCGGTAACTTTTAAGCTACTGCCCAACTCTCTCCAACAGCCGCTCAACTCTTTACCTAGTTGACGAAGCAAGGCGTCGCTATAGGCTAACCGCCGCTGTCCTACCTCTCTGTTCTCCCCATCGGTCTGCCTCGCGCGTCTCACGTCGTCAAGCCGCATTAACTTTTTTTCAGGTGGACAAGGCGGTGAAGGCGAGCTTGAAAGTGGAATAGCTTGAGCCATCTCGTCTCGTCTTGGCGGCGGCGGCGGCGGTGGTGGCGGCGGTGGTGGTAGTAGACGTTACTGTGGTCAGAGGCGATATGGTTTTTTTCCAACAGAAATCAGAGCTTTTATACAGAGGGAGTTTAATCCCATTTCCAACAGCACTCCAGCTGTCTAGCGACCTGTCCGCATGACGCTTTTTCAGCCGCTCCGCTCCTTAAGAGCTTAGATGACGAGGGGTATGTCATCGCTATCCGTGGAGACCAGCTGAAAACGGTGTTTCTTCCTCATCCATAGCCTTACCTCCTACCCCCTACCTGAGGACGTCTCCCTCCCTCTGACATTCATTGTAACAAACGTCAGAGGTCAGGTGAAAATCGGATTTTTTTCATGCACAGCCTTAGTCAGCTGTCACCCCTCCCTATTGAACTAGCCGGCCGCCGCCTGGCCGGCCCGGTCTACTCACCACGGCAGGAGGTGGTGATTTTTTTTTGTCTTACACTTAAGTCGCTCACCACATGCACACGCCTCTACTCACAGACAGACACGTTCGTCTTAGGGGGGTCCTGCTTCACGCCACACGCCTCCTGTAGTTTTTTTTTGTATACACACTCTAAGCTCATCACCGTTAATCCTTTATACAGCTAACGCGCGCTGAATGGCTGAACAGGGTGGTAAGTGGCTTAGCTCATGACAGTGGATCCCTCAAAAAAAAAGAGGGGAAAGGGATCCAGCTGAAAACGTCATACCTTATGTCTTTGTGAATGGCCGCCGGTCAGTCGACGGCAGCAACCGCTTAATCCTTTATACAGCTAATGCGCGTTGAATTGCTGAACAGGGTGGTAAGCGGCTTAGCTCATGACAGTCGATCTCTCAAAAGGGGGGAAAGGGATCCAGCTGAAAACGTCATGCCTTATGTCTTTTGTTTCTCTTTGTGAATGGCCGCCGGCCAGCCGGCGGCAGCTGAACAGGGTCAGTAAGTAGCTTAGCTCTAGAAGCGAGAAGGCGTATATAAGGGGCCTGGAAACCTCCATTCACTCACTCATTCTTTTGCTGCTCTCTACAGTCACCACCATGAGCAAAAGACAACACCTAGCGCCGTCCAAGAACAAGAAGACTACGCGGAACAGCGCTCGTTTAGCGTCAGTGCCTCCTCTTGCTACTGAAAATGAGACTACCGCCGCAGCCGCTTGGTCTTATCACCCTCCCGCTGTAGCGAGCGCTCGCGGCAGTAGTAGTAGTAGTAGCAGTAGTAGTAGCAGTAGTAGTACTAGTAGTAGTAGTAGTAGTAGTGGTAGTAGTACTACTGGTAGTAGTCGTCGTGCTAGCGACGTTGTTACACTCGCGACGGTACACGTTGCTGCTAAGCGCGCTGCCGCTGCTACTGCCGCCCCGCCTGCTGGTGATCCTCGGGCTGCGGCTGCTGCGGCTGCTGCTGCTGCTGCACCTGCTACCGCTGCGCCTGCTACCGCTGCGCCTGCTGAGGCTGCTGCGCCTGCTACTGTTGCGTCTGCTGCTGCTGCTGCTGCTGCTGCTGCTTCTGCTGCACCTGCTGCTACCGCTACTACTACTGACGACAACGCTCCTGGCACAGCGCAGTACTGGCAACCGGGTTTTTACCTCCCCACTACTGTTGATGACTTTGATGACCTGCCGCACGTTGCACAGCCCCTCTCCTCCACCACTACATCGACCGACGCCCTCGACGCCGCTCGCGCTGAGAGTGACAGCTATTCGGACACTCAGCCCCTAAACCGAGAAGAAGAGGAGGAGGAGGAGGAGGAGGAGCAGCAGCAACAGGGTGAGACAGAGAACGACGCTGACGACGAGGCGTACGAACAACCCGAAGGGAAAGGGGTGGGCGGTACGTTTTTCGGCTCCCCTCTTCGACCTTTTGACCTCACTTCCACTAGTAGCGCCCCGTCCGGTCCGTGGCGACTGCCCTCACCGCCACCTTACGAGGGCGGCGGCGCTTCATCTTCTACCGCTACACTCAGCACCGACGGCGTGTGGCTGCTCTGTTCCAACAACGAGGCCTCGGATACCACCAGCGCTGACGCTGCTCCTGCTATCGGTTCTGCTGCTGATTCAGCTCACGCTGATGGTGTTACTCATCCTGCGGGTGTGAAACGTTCTAAGGTGAGTTCCAGAACAACAAGGCCTAGTAAGAAGAGAAAAATACAAGAAACAGAACGAGATGGACGAGAAGGAGCAGAGAAAACCTTCTCCCGTCTTCTCGGGTTAGAGTTCTGCTTAGACGGAGCTTTGACGCTGGAGATCTGGGAGGACGTGGCTAGACTGTCTAGGAGGCCGCGCTACACAAAAGAGGGCCAGGTGAAAGAGGCGTCTCTGACCAGAAGCAAGCGAGTGCACTTCACGGCCGACGCGCTGCGCGAGCTAATAGCACGCATCGCCGATATCCACGCAGTGGTGCGCATACGCGACACAGCGGCCGCGCAAGGAAGACCTAATCACACCCCCTGGTTCGCAGTGCTGGATGAGGAGGGCGAAGTGTACGCAGCTGTGAGCTACTACAGCGGTAAGAACCTCGTCCACGTGCGCAAGTACGAAGGTCCTGACAAAAAACCCACACAGCAGGGAGTGACGCTGTCCGCCAGAGCGCTCAAAGAGTTGGATGACAAAACAGAGATCATTCTGAAATATCTCGGCATAGATTCGGAATGAGAGACGCTCAACACTCACGCGCGCACACACACACACACACAGCGTTTGACGTACGCTGTATGAGACAGACAGACGGATACACAGACAGCAGACAGAAAGATAAATAGATAGATAGATAGACAGATAGATTGATAGATAGATAGATAGTTAGACGGCTAAGTAGTTGGTAACTGAGTGAAAAAAAAACATGACACAGTACGTATGCGAAAAGTGTTTCAAAATGTTTAAAAGACCGTACAACCACGAGAGACACGTAGAAAATTGTAGAGTAGTACCTAAGTTTTGCCCTCTATGCGGCGAAGGCGATTGCCGAAAGATCGCCTGTCGACGCGAATCTCTGGACGGGGTGACCGTCCCTCCGCGCATATGTGCTGTACCGAACGGGGAGGAAACGTTCACGGCGAATTGGCCTGCGATACAAACGGGCGTCAGGATGCACGGGACTCGCGTGAGTGTAACAAACTTCAGGCTACCAACCGGCGAGTTGAGTGACGCTGTAGATACTATGCGTCGCATTCACTTGACACAAAGATTCAGATACAAAGTGGGTTTCTCGGTAGGCTTACTCTTACAACACAGAGAAGACAAGAGCAAACTGCGCTACTTTCACGCCTCCCAGAACAACGCAACTCTCATACAACCGCTCCCTACTATAACTAATTCAGAAACTTTGGAAGAGCTCCTCTCAAAGATGGAAAACACCGTCGCTTGCGAGGAAGTACGGAAACTTTGCAACGCTGACACCAAGTGGCACGTTCTTTTTCCTACCAATTTGAACATTTGCGTTTACATGGGACCGGGGGAATTCCCCATAGGCGGTAGGATCACTCAGGCCGGTCGAGTTGGAAAGAGAAGCGGCGTGTTAGATTTTCCCAACAAGGACAACCTCTGCATCTTCCGCTGCATTTCCTTTCACTTATACAACACCAGCAAGCGCGCTTCAGATTTGTTACGTCAGTTCTGTCCCGCTGCCACACCTGAATCCTTTCCGGGTCTGAACATCCGCGACTTACCCGCGTTAGAGAACTTGTTTGACGTACAGATAGCGGTTTACACCGCGTCGCGTCAAGTGCCGGGGCGGAAGTTGAGAAGACGCGTTACTCTGATCAGACCGCCTTCCAGAACTCTGGCCGCCCGAGGTAAAGTCAACCTACACCTGACGGCGAAAGGCGGTTTGCACGTCTCTCTCGTCACGGACTTCAACGCGTACGCGGGCATATACGAATGTTGCAAGTGTAAGGCGGCGTTCACCACCGAGTTCTTGCTGAAGAGACACAGGAACCAGCTTTCCTCTTGCCGACAAGTCAAGTTGCGCTACGTAGGTGGCATCTACCAAAATTCGAGAACGATTTTCGAAGCGCTAGCAGACTTCTCCATTTTTCCCCCCGACGGACATTCCGGAATCTACCCTTACAAGATCGCCTTCGATTTCGAGGCTTTCTTCAGACGGTGCAAAGAACCGTCGACGGAACACGTGTCCCTGCTGTGGGATCACATCCCTTTGTCGGCTAGCGTCGCATCCGACTTTCCGGGGTGGGAGGGGCCCGTCTGCTTCGTCAGAGAATCCGACGCAGATTCCGACCCCTTGTTGGACCGAGTTTTAAATCACATAAACGAGAACGCCAAAGTCATCGGGGAAGCTGTGCTAGAACTTTACCGACCGACCTTAGCGAAGTTAGATGCGGCGATAGGTGAAGCTCTCCTGCTGGAGGAGGCGACGTTCACCCCTTCTCCAGGCGGCTTCGCTGCGGCTCAGACCAGACACCCGTTAGTTCAACTGAAGAAGCATCTTCTGAGATACATCCGTCAAGCTCCAGTCGTGGGCTTCAACTCGGGGCGTTACGACTTGAACCTGATCAAAATACGCCTTCACTCGTTCTTCGCCTCCGGAGACCGAAGAAACCAAGAATTCAGCGTCATAAAGAGAAGCAATCAATACTTGGCGGTTTACACACAGCACACGGTTTTCTTGGACGTAGTCAACTATTTGGCACCCGGTTACAACTACGCGACCTATTTGCGAGCTTTCACCAGGAACGAAGAGAAAGGTCACTTTCCTTACGAATGGATGACGTCTACCAGGAAACTGGCAAACAGAACGCTGCCACCGAGATCGGCTTTCGACAGCGAGCTGACGGGCGTCAAAATGTCCGAATCCGACTACGCCGCATGTCAGAAAGTTTGGTCCGACGAGAAGATGCAAACTATGGAAGACTACTTGATCCACTACAACAACAAAGACGTCAAACCTTTCATAGAAGCTCTGAAAAATCACGCTAAATTTTTCCAAGATCGCGGCATTGACATGTTGAAAGACGGAGTTTCTCTCGCCGGTTTGACTTTACGGTTCCTCTTCCAAAACCTAGAAGACGCGTTCACAACGTTCCCCCAGTTCGACGCCGTCCTCCACGCTCTGATCAAAGAAAATCTAGTCGGCGGTCCTTCCATCATCTTCCATAGATTTCACGAGAAGGGCACCACGCGGATAAGGGAGCACAAGTACGGCGAAGAAGCGAGACCGTGCCAACACATCCTAGGACTAGACGCTAACTCTCTGTACTTGCGCTGCATGAGCGAAGCGCACTGCACGGGCTATTACGCGGTGAGACGGCCCGAGACCGAGTTCAAGCCCGAAATTAGGCAAAGAAACTCTCACAGCGCTTTGGAGTGGTTACGCTTCGTAGAGCACGACCGCGACGTGAAACTGCGCCACGCTTTGAACGGCGGCGAGATGGTTGTAGGCTGTCGGAGAATTCGCGTGGACGGGTTTCACGCGGCCTCTAATACGGTTTTCCAGTTTCACGGGTGTTGGTTCCACGCTCACGAGTGCATACCGTCGCACCGATATCAGTGCGCTTCACTGAGAGAGGAGAGACGCGACAGAACGACCAGAGTAAGCGCTTACTTGAAAGCGCTAGGTCACAAGCTGGTCGTCGTGTGGGAGTGCGAATGGCGAGAGATGAAGCGTCGAGATGAGCGGGTCAAGGCCTCCCAACAACGCTGGAAGGTTGACGCTTTGAAAGTGTCTCGAAACGCGATGAGCGAGAGCGACATCCTTTCCGCTGTGAAAGAGGAGAAAATGTTCGGTTTAGTTCAAGTGGACATCACTACACCGCCTCACCTACGAGACTACTTCGAAGAAATGACCCCCGTTTTCAAGAACGCGACCGTTTCAAAATCGGACATAGGACCTCACATGTCAGACTTTGCGCAGGAAGAAAAGCTGTTGAACACGCCTCAGAGATGTCTGATAGGGAGTTACCACGGAAAAAATATTCTCTTGGGAACGCCGCTTCTCAAGTGGTATTTAGAGCACGGTTTGATAGTCACCAAAGTGCAGCTGGTGGTAGAATACCTACCTAAACGCTCCTTTGCCGGTTTCGCGGACGAAGTAACGGCGGCGCGAAGACGTGGCGACGTGAACGAGAACGAGAAAATTCTGTCAGACTGTTACAAGTTAATGGGAAACGCTACGTACGGTAAAACAATCTGCAACAAAGAAAAACACACGGCGGTGAGATACACTGACAGTCGGAAGTTCGAACTATTGGCCAATTCGTGGCGCTTCAAAAAGGCGTCCGAGTTGAGTTCCGATCTGTTTGAAGTCGAACTACAACCGAAAACAGTCAACAACAACCTCCCTATTCAAATAGGGTTCATGGTATACCAGTACGCGAAGTTGAAAATGTTAGAGTTCACATACGACTTCTTGGATAGATTCGTCGATCGGCGCGATTATGCCCTTTGTCAAATGGACACCGACAGTCTTTACATGGCTCTCAGCGGTGACACGTTGGATGACCTAGTCAAACCTCGCCTGAGAGAGACGTACTTCAGAGAGAAACGAAAGTGGCTTCCGACAGCGGTGTGCGACGATCACTTAGAGCTTTTCGTGAAGACAAAAACGGAAAGAGTGCGAGAATGGTGTCCGCCGCCCGGCGGATGTTGTGAGAGACGGTACCTTCACGATCTGAGAACTTCGGGGCTTATGAAAGCGGAGTGGGAAGGTGACGGGATCCTAAGTCTCAACCCTAAGACTTACATTTGCTACGATCGAGTCAGCGACACCGGTGAAAGAAAATCCAAAAAATGGAGTGCAAAAGGCGTACAGAAGAAACAAAACCCTCAGGAACCAGACGACTTCTTAGATGTTCTTCGCCAACGAAAAACTCTCATTGCTGTAAATAGAAACTTCAAAGTGGTGCGAAACAAAATGGTCACCTACACCATAGAGAAAGACGGCGTGCGCTACTTGTATTATAAGCGTCGCGTGCATTCTGACGGTGTGACAACGAGTCCTTTAGAGATATGAAAAAAAAAATAATAAGCGTGTGCATCTTTTCAAAAATAGAGTGTTTATCAAGATTGAAAAAAAAAAGAAATAAAAAAAATAAAATAAAATATTGTTGTGTTTTTATTTTCATACGTCTTCTTTTACTAGTAAGTCGCGCAGTCTCTTAAAGCGTCACTCATGTGACGACGTCGCTTCCAGTCACGTGATCCTAAAGACCCTCACTTCCTAAACAAAAAACTTCTTCTTCCGCTCACGTGATCAATCAAGTCACTTCCGGTCACGTGATCCTCAATGAGGTCACTCACTTCCGGTCGGCCATTAGGTCATGTGACGTCACTTCCGCTCACGTGACTCATCAGGTCACTTCCGGTCACGTGATCCTAAATTAGGTCATATGACGTCACTTCCGGTCCCCTAAGTAGGTCAGTAGGTTACCCAGAATGCACCACTAATCCCCTAAGTAGGTCACTTCCGGTCACGTGACCAAATGGTGGCCTCTGATTGGCTGCAGGGTTACCCAGAATGCACCACTAATCCCCTAAGTAGGTCACTTCCGGTCACGTGACCAAATGGAGGCCTCTGATTGGCTGCATGTCGATTGAGTAATAAACAGTAGTTAACTGTAGTCCCGTTCCGATACATACTATACTACTTACACTGTCAACCTATAGCAGTCCGCCTCTCCCTTGCACAGAACATTGAATCAACATTGACAAATGGGTGTCAATGTTGAATCAATGTTGATGCAACGTTGATTCAATGTTGACTTGAATTTTGTGCCCACTGGGAGTCTTCCCATGTTGACCCAGCAGTCCTCCCATTGACCCAACAGTCCTCCCATTGACTCAGCAGTCCTCCCATAGACCCAGCAGTCCTCCTATTAACCCAGCATTCCTCCCATAGATCCAGCAGTCCTCTTATAGACCCATCCATCCTCCTATTGACACAGCAGTCCTCCCATTGACCCGGCAGTCCTCCCATTGACTCAGCAGTCCTTTCATTTACTGAGGTGTCCCCCATTGACTCAAGTGTCCTGTCATTAACTCAGAGGAGCTCACACTGACTCAATATTTTGTACATTGACTCAGGAGTCATATCAAACTTATTCAGGTGTCATTACATTGAGTCAGCAGCCCTCAGATTGTCTCTGAAATCCCTATATTGACTCAGCAGTCCCCAAATTTACCCAGTCACAACCCATCATTCAGTATATCTCCCTCTTTGTACCTTCTGCCCTCTCCAATTTCCCCCACCCCTTCTCCCCATACCACTGCTTCCTCTGCCCCATCAGTCACTGCTCCCTGTGCCGACACAGGATGTGTATGTGTGCACCCGAGGCCCCGTCTACAAACATTTGCACGGGGGACTGGGGCAGGGTTTGTTGTGATGACCGAGGTGCGGCTCTAACAGCAGAGGGAAGTGGTGTATACTAGGTCTGGGAGAACCTGGCGGGGCTGATAAAGATTCCAGCTAACCGTAGGGCTGGATGATGCCTCAATGTTCATGTTCTATTATCATTGAGTTGCTGGTCAGTGCTGCATTCGTGTATCGTAAACGACCACAGGGCATGACAAGCTGCAAAGTCTGTTGATAATACGCTGTAAGAATTTGGTTGCTATTTTTGTAGGTATGCAGTAGATTTTACTGTAGGTGTACAGTTTGTTGTAGGTAGACAGTAGAATCTACTGTAAATCTACAGTAGATTCTACTGTAAATCCATTCTACGGTTCATTCTACTGTCTACCTACACTAACTATTTACAGTGTATGCGCCTCCTGCCCTGGTGCCTCACCAGGCATGTTGTGCCAGACTGAGTGTAGAGATTGGGAGGGTGGATTCCACACATGCTGCTCATTGCTGTGTGGTACAACAAGTGGTAGCCACTGAGCAGCTCCCCTTGGTGACCTGTTTATTAACAAAACCCACATAATGCTGGTATATAATCTGATCAAGTAAAGTGCGCAGAGAGTGGATGTTTTTGTGTATATGTATGCGTACTGCCATTTCTATGAAGGCTAACAGAACATGGATTCCTATATTTCCTGCCAATTTTGCATTCATAGAGTGCGTCATGGCAACTGCGAAATCTGATTAGCAAATTACTGTACATGTATTGTTTGTGCATTGAATGAGATGACAAATGCTATTACATATATGCATGAGTAACATGCGAGAGCTGTAATGATGCTTTATGTCAATCCCTATATATTGGGCCAAATTGGTGCATGTATGTGTCATGCGGAAATATTACGGGTGCTGCATCCTTGTATCATGCCGACAATTGAACATAAGCCTTTGAGAATCATCTGTACCTTATTTGGACATTTTTGAACAAGATTTTAACTTTATCTGACCAGAAAAAGTAGTTTGCTTTACAATGTATGACATACTTGTGATTCCTTCATTCATTCAGCGGACTCAATAGGAGGCGAATCATCATGTCACCTTCTTAATAAATCAATAAAACCATGTATCAATACAAATAAACATATAATATATTCTCTCTTTCAACCTCAATCCACCATTGATATATTCTTCAGAAAGTCTCATTATATGGACTCAAGGGACAATGCTCTTGTATTCGGCCAAAAAAAGATATTATACTGCTAATGAAATTTAACAACCCATCATACACAGAGGGCTATAGCTGTAGCCTGCCTACCATATCATTCCCACAGAGGTCACCAATGCTAATTGTCACATTTACCCAACCCTCGGTTTCGATCCAAATAATGCATTAGCAAACATCCTCGACCAGTATTTGCACGGTACACGTTGTCAGGTTTGCTAATGGGGAGTGTTAGCTGGGAATGTGAATAGACACCTGATACATGACGATATCTGAATGCTGGGTGTTATTTGCAGAGGTCGCGGTGACAATTGCAGTTATAGGGTTGTCTACATTCTGACTTCATACTGGTATACCAACTCATTAGTATAATATTGCTATTTCTGACATTTCCTTTCTAACATATAGAATTGCACTAGGATGAGAAAGCACAGAACTCCCAGATTTCTCATATAGGCCTACAATATTATGCAAGGTTGGTTGAATAGTTACCTTTTCTGTCTAAATGCATATTCATGGAAATAAGTTAGCTTCCAAGGTATGTCATTTACTTGTTGACAATGGAGCTCTCTCCTGTTGGAGGGTGATTGAGTATGCGCACTCCATCTTCTAAACTCTTAAGGCACTATATCATTTTGTCATCAGTTTGCATGAACGGAGTCTTGGTGAGTAGTTAGCTACTGCTGCATTCGTATAGATGTCATGACTCAATAGACTCCTCAAATACCGGTATGATACACCAATGCTGTTACTCTCTGGCAGTCTGATAGTGTATCAGGGGGACAACTAAACATATAGTCTTGCTGCACCATGCAGCTGAATTCCTCACAAGAACCCTGCCATCCTATTGACAAAGTGATCAGCAAACACGTGTACATGTGCATGGTAATTAGCTGTGCACATGTAAGGTACTTGTGTAGTCACACACCCCTAGCCTCACGTTACATGTGCACCATGTACCCGAGCTTTTGGCCCCTCAAATCACACAGGAGAGTATAATAACACTAAAATATAACGCATATAAAAAAATTATTATTATTATTATTATTATTATCATTATTATTATTATTATTATTATTATTATTATTATTATTATTATTATTATTATTATTATTATTATTATTATTATTATTATTATTATTATTATTATTATTATTATTATTATTATCATTATTATATCGCTTTACAAGGGGTATATTCTCTGTCACCTACGCGCCCACTAAACCAGCGAAATATAACAGGAATATAATGATAACATTCTATCCATAGCAATTATCATAATTATTTACAGGCCAGTGTCAGTGGCTACCTTTGTATTGTCTGGCAATGTGACACTATTATTTTGTTATAAAGTGCAATATTGAATAGACTCCATAGGCTAAGCCATATGGTTTAGGAGTGGTGGGCGATGGCATTTGCTAGTGGACCTTTCGTACTAGTATAATACAATTCGATTCTATTTTAATACCATTTGTTGAAGGCAACAAATAGATTAGCGTGAATCCGCCTGGGGGGAAATACTATCCTCTGAAAGTGACTATGGGGCCTTCTCAGAATCCGTTACCTGGCGTTCTGTGGAACTGGGCCCTACAAGAACAGGGTGATGACATTTATGACATGTGTCACTCTCACATATCACAAGCTCCTACTGCATCTCTACCATAAGCTGTAAAGGGTGAAAACAGTACTATTTTCCTACAAGCTGGCCCCACCTCGACCTCTGTTCCCAAGTGTCATCGCTGGCACCAAAGCTTCTTTGTGCAAGTAGTCCCCGCACGCTGGGTGCTCTGAAAATAGAAATTGTGAACAGGTGGCCTCGACAATATTACCTCTATCTGCTGTATATCCACTTAGATAACTTGGCAAGGGCAACACAATGAGTCAATTTTAATGATGTAGGCCTAGCAATTACCTGCTTAGACAATGCGTATATATATATATCATTATTATCATAGAGGTCCCATTTCCAGTGAATACCAGTGCTACAGGGAATACGCGGGTGTGACCGTTAATTAATTTATCACCCCTGTAACAAGAAGGAGGGCTACATCCAATTAATGCTCAAGGTCACATTCTCAGTGCTACTGTTAGTATGTGGGTGTCACCGCTATTAAATCATTCATCTATCAGCAATCCCTGTCCATACCACCAAGATATTGGTGCATGGTGCCGTCATGGTTGCCAGCCGGATATCGTACCAAGGATCTTGTGCATATAAGCATGGCTCCATATCAGCTCCTATTCAATTAATAGATCAGGGCAGGAGATATATTTAATATTACAGCAAAGGCTTCTATATGATATTGCAACATTCCCGTGTGCATGATTACCATTTGTTGAGGATAATGGTTTGATGATGGCAAATCTGCTTGGAATAATTTCCTCTCACTGGTTTGAGAATGGACGCAAATCCTTCCCAGAATTCTTTCCCCAGCATGCTGTAGAGGTGGGGTCTACTAGGGCAGGGTGATGACATTTATGACATAAATTATGTCACTTTCCCCTTTTCAAAGATTCCTACTTCATCTCTGCCACAACTTGCAAGATTTCTGTGAAAGAAGGGGAGAAAATGGTACTATTTCCCTGCTCTTCTGCACTGTTACTATATTGCCGTCTCCACAAGAAATAATCCCTGGAACTAGGTTAAACCTCTACAACAAGGAAATGCGAAATGGGCAAGGATTCCCCACGTCACATGTGGTGAGAGAGGTTGGCACAGAGTTAGAGTGAGTGCCCAAAGCAAAACATCTTCTGACCGGAGATTGGCCGGCTGTATGTTGGCTGTCAGCGTCCTACTACAGTCCTGACTCCACTCCCCTCCCTGTGGCATATTGCTGGTTCATTGTCAGTGACAAAGACGCCTCATATATATGCATCCTGCCACATCGCATATATGGGGGATAGAAAGGTGCTAGTAGTGTTACACGGGAGTTGTCTGTGCTACAGGAGTCGCGGACCTACTATTGATAACCAGGCATGAAGCTCCTCTGGTCAGGAAATAATACTCATACAGATGCCTCTGCAAACAGGCCTCTGCAATATCCCCTGAGCTGGAGACATCAAGATCAGAATTCCCCTCTTAAATGCACTCTTACCTGTGTCTGATTTACATAGATCTACACATGTATAAACCTTGGCAAGC
Organism: Harmothoe impar; assembly: GCA_947462335.1. Taxonomy (NCBI): domain Eukaryota; kingdom Metazoa; phylum Annelida; class Polychaeta; order Phyllodocida; family Polynoidae; genus Harmothoe; species Harmothoe impar. The sequence continues at coordinate 22,073,556 of OX381710.1, read as the reverse complement.
GTAATAAAGCTTGGCGTAGATCTCATCTTAATTATGGAGGAGCTAGCCGTAGGCCCCTGCTTTTATGGGAATTATCTCCTTTAACAAGGAGTACTAGATCCAGCTACGCTCATGGCAACTTTCCAGCACTACAGGCGATGGGAGGGTGGGTCCACTAATAAATTAACTTATCTATTAATATTGTGGTAATCGATTTATCATTGTCATTAACAAATAAAAGGCCTATTTCCAAGAAATGCCCTAGGCCATATTCCCAGTGCTACAGACCCTCCAGGTGTGACCACTAATAACTCATTAATCTATCAGCAATGCCTCTCCACACCACCAAGAGATTGGTCCCGTAACTGTGCGTCGGAGCTGTCACAGGGCGGAACCAGGCATGGTGTCGTCATGGTTACCGACCGGAAATACTACCAAGGATGCAGTGCGCATGAGCAAGGCGACCTGCTGCATCGCATTGACCCCCGTCTGACCTCTGTGACATGTCATACTCTGCCCCCGGAGATTTCCTATCTTATTTCCGGGATTTGATGGACACTCATGTTTATCATCTCCTACCACCTATGTCGCTCTTTCTATAAAGGATATGGTTCAGCCTTTGTCCTTTTTTTGTGGAAGTCCATATTCCCGTAGCGAGCTAGAATCTCGGCCTTTATTATCATTTGAGTTGATGATTATAAGGAGCTCTCATTTCACATGCTTAGCACTAATATGAGATTGTACAAAGGTTAATATGGAGGTAACCTCGTGTAGGGACTTTGTGTGCTGTGTGCTTGGTTTCAATAAATACTTGTTCTTGCCCACAAAAGATCCCATCTTTACAAGGACACAATATTATATTTACGTTGCAGCAATACGTTTGGACTTGGCTATACCTGATGACTACGCCATCAGGTCTTCTCCATGATGACGGCTTTAACAGTGGCCACTCCCTTGGTCCCTTTATCTCTCCCCTGCCCCACCTCCCAACCTGCGGGTAATGCTCTTAGATGCCGTCTCTGATTGGGTCGGTAATTACACCGTCTGAGAGGATAGCCTCGATGGCAGATCTCACGACGGATATTCTCGCCCCTTCTACAGATGCCCTGTGATTGGGCTTTCTTTGGGGATTGTTCCAAGAATTTACTACACACCTACATCGTTACCTTTCTCTACGCTGTTTGGGGTTGGGCGGTTTTTGTTGTAGGCCCTTTGGAAAAGTATGAGTACCTAGCAGATATCATCATCCATTGCTCAATGTACTCAAAGATAAGATTATTTTCTAATGAAACGTACATGTAGTATAATACTACATGTATCATATAATATTCCACATTATCAACGCCTACAGAAACCATAGTCTGATAACACCGCTGAAGCCCAATGTACAATAGTACTTTAGTAAAGTCTAGCAGAGCCTAGCAGAGCCAGGTGATACTGTTAATGTGGACCCGAGTACAATCCCCATGTGCCTATACTACTCACACCACAGACCATATAAAGTCACACTGCAAGGCTATAGGTGCAAGGTTTGGAATAGTATCACACTCATCCCAGATCTGAATTCTGGATATATGGGCCCCAGACTAACTTCAATTACAGGAATTACATTGATGTTATATACATTGTGGTCCTTGCACCTGAGTAGAGTGATTCATTAGACGTTTGGCCCAGACGTCAGCCAATAAGTCACGTCATGTAGATAATGGGACCTATAATTAAAGCTCCCTAATTGCGTAGAAGCATTCATACATAGTGTAAAATCACAGGTGTAATCATGCTCTCTTGTTCTATAATATCAGTTGCGCTGTACTTATTCTAATCATATTTTGATATTGATTTGATCTTAATGTCCTGTTCTGATGGGCAACCAATGACATAGTTATATGCTTCACCTTTACCAACGGATACCACCACAATCACTGCCCCTCACACTCTCTGTGTCCTACTGTACATTACGGGAGCAGGCCCCTGGAGGTAAATTACTACCGTGACAATGACGGAGGTGTAGACGTCAAGTGGCGGGACAGGTGAGCATCTATACAGGTGGTATAGTGTAGTCCTTATCTGGCTTGTCTTACAACTGCTAATGGACCTGACAAAGGACTATTTTATATGTGCATTGTATGGGAGGAAGATGCACTGTAAATAGTAAGTGTAGGTACACAGTAGAATCTACTCTAGGGTTACAGTAGAATCTATTGTAGAATGGATTTACAGTAGAATCCACTGTAGATTTACATTAGATTCTACAGCCCGACTTGCCATTAGGACTTGCTACTAGTGGTGACTCTTGCCCTCCCTCCAACTAATACCCTTAGATACCGTCTCTGATTGGTTCGGTAATTACCTGGTCTGAGAGGATAGCCTCCATGGCAGTTCTTTAGGAAGATCTTCTCACGAACGCCCCTTCTGTGCTGGAAACACACCTTAAAGCCGCCCCTTTGCTTGAGTGCTATAGTCTTCGCTCAATTCAAACCCTTACTGTCGGGGCAGCATATAACAGCCTAGCAGTGGTCAGGTAACTGCTAATATTGGTATTGTCTTCGCAGTACCGTCTTCTGTTTATTTCATGTATCATGTTCGGCTTTGATCGCGTTTACTTGTAGCTGTATACGAGGATAGTTCAAGTGTCAGCTTTGACATTCTCTGTGCAATGTAGCCTGACTAAAGAATCCCATGCGTGCCATGCTTGTATCAATGTTTTATATCTATATCCAAAGTATAGCATTACCCGACCTCTCTAGAAATCACGACCATGTCCCATAATATGAGAGTCAGACATATATTATGTCTGCCTCTCCGTGTGACCGAAGTCATGCTACAGCCCCGACTACAAGTGGGATGCAAAAACTGACAGTTTATCTGCAAATGTCCAATGAGTTCTCTCCCTATGAAATCAGCATACGGTATTACCCTGCCTGTCCCTGGGATATTGCCAATAAAGGCGGGAGGCAAGACCACTGTATTTTAACTACAGCACACTGGCAGGCACCCAGAGCTGTATCTTGTACAGCAGCAATATAGCATTATGTTCATGGCAATAGGGACAAATAAGTACATTCTATCTTCCTGAATTCTTGATACTCTGGATATAGCCTTTCCCTACATAATTTACAAGGGAACATTTCGCCATGTAGACCATAACACTCACACATATGACAAGATGTATGACCAACCGCCAACTTATTTTTGAATGGAAATATATTTCATAAATGTTTACCAAAAAGGAAACGGAATACATTCGACATATCAATTAAAGACCCATTTTCTAGTCAAACAGAACAATATGCCATACAATCACTCAGTCCATCAAACTATACATTATGATCCTGCCTATATTTTACAATTGTAGTCTGCACATGTGGTACATCACTGTTATACCACAGAGAGCACCTTCAGGTAAGCAGTGGAGGACGACCACCCTACCAACCACCTGTGTCAGAAGGTGACCTTGGTGCCCAAGTAGGGGCATTAATGTACGGTAAAAGGGTTCCTGGTCACGGGGTCAGATATAAGCTTCTACTCACAGACAGGGGATACGCAGGTCTAGATCCAGTCTTATCACGGGGATTTATCATCATTATATAATAACAGTGAAATATATTATATGATAGCTTGACCAAGATCCTATGATATCATTGTGATTATAAGCTTGGTTGGAAGCAAAAAGGTAGCCATTGTAGAAAGGGATATAATATGATTTAAAGATTTTATTCTCATATGATTTCATTTAATATCTTAGTATTGGAACAGGACCCAGTTGTAACACAGGGTGGTAGGTGGCTATATTTTCTTTCAGGTTTTAGATATTAGAGGGCTAAAAGGTATTCATAGCAAAACATTCCACCCTTTTCACCATAGAGTGAAGCAGGTATTGTTGCTGTAGCAACCCCCCTCCTCCCCCTAGCATAGTTTGGGTACCATAAATCTCACATGCCGACAGGAGCCGCTGTCATTACAGAGGTAATTAACCTTTAAGCTGCACAGATTTAGCCACAATCTGTGAGCCTATGATGGATGAACAGTAACTTCATTTGCATTCCTTTTCAATTTCAACAAGATTGATGGTGTGAGAGCCACAACCATGATGCATGCTATATTCTTGCATATGTCAGCATACACATCAGACCTTTCTCTTGAGCTGCATATCCCTTCCATTGATCTAGCCAAAATTGAATGGTGCAACCCCTGACCTATTTTTCTAGGAGAGACAATTTTTAATTTCCCAATTCACCTTTGTGGATATTCTACACATGTGTACTGTCACGTTAGGAAAACCTATATGACCTGTGTGTGGAGGGATATTCTAGCAGAGATATTTTGTCACAAATGCCATTTACTGTCCTACAATTGCCCATTCACTGAGCGACTCTCTATGGCAAAGACCCATAGAAGGATCCCTGTGTAAGCATACCTAACTGCTTTGTTGACACAGTAATACTACTGGAACTGTTATGTATCCAGTTAGTGGTTAAACAGAGTGTGTAGTAGCTCCATGTACATCATAGATGTATCAGTGACCTTTCCCCATCTCTAAGCCTCCATGTACCACCCACAGGGACAGTGTGTGAGTACGCAGCTGCCTACATGTATGTGTGGGGGATTTACCTCTTTCCATTGCAGTCTATTGCCAGAATCATAGAGTTATACATAAGGGAACCATTGTTCATTGTAATCTGAGGCAACCTTTAGACTAGAGTATGTAGCGTTTCCTTTTATTAATGTAAAGAGCTCAAAAGGGCTCAGGACCATGTTAAGCCCTTATCCTACAAAATTGCCCTTATCCTACGAAATCATATGGGTTTGTAGTATAAGGGCTGTCAGTCATGTCCTTATCCTACCAAATTTGCCCTTATCCTACAAAAATATATAGTTTTGTAGGATAAGGGCTGTCAATCATGCCCGTATCCTAAAAAAATGACCTTATCCTACAAAACCTATACTAATTTTGTATGATAAGGGCAATCAGTCAAGCCCTTATCCTACAAAGTTGCCCTTATCCTACAAAACCTATATGAGGGAGGATTTTTATAAGATAAGGGCCTAATAAATGCTCTACACCCAGAAAATGCTGTAGGATAGGGCAATTTTGTAGGATAAGGGCTTGGATGATAGCCCTTATATTACAAAACCTACCTGATATATAGGTTTTTGTATGATAAGGGCAATTTCGTAGGATAAGGGCCTGACTGATTGCCCTTATCCTACAAAATACATAGGTTTTGTAGGATAAGGGCAATTTTCTTGTAGGATAAGGGCTGATTTTGTAGGATAAGGGCATGACTGACAGCCCTTATACTACAAAGCTATACATTTTTGTAGGATAAGGGCAATTTTGTAGGATAAGGGCTTAACAGACCATCATGTGTTATATAACAAATAGTCTCGATGTAAAGAACATCATTGTCTATTCCCTAAATAGTGCATAATAGATAAACATCCATTTTCTGGATCCAATTTACATGAGGAGATATTGCCTTGTACATTATGTACTGCCCACAGAGCATCCAGGCAGGTATCCTGATAATATTGCGTTTGTCAGGTTACTGACAGTATACTGTCAATATAAAATCTCCCTGGCTGAAGCTCCATACTGCATTGTGAGACTCCAAAGAGATGGGTTTCATGTTACTGACCATACATGTATACTTTTTTCCAGGTCTGGGTATGACATTTCTAGTGTCTAGTAGGAGCATCATAACCAGAGACAGATAGTGGAGTATGCACATAGGATGGGTAAGGGGAGCGGTGCCTAGGGGTTATACGCGACATCATGTCTGGGCTTGACATCCGACCAGGTCTCTGCTCTAACAACTACTACTAGTCCACAACGAGTTGCTCACTACAGTCCTGCTGCAATATAATTATATGCCTTGTGTGTACCTAAATTGGCTTTGTCTACCCATAAACAAGTAATAGCTTTACACTAGTCTGCAAAAAGAGTTTTTTATGCAGTTTTGAAGAAATTCTCGTATTTTTACCCTTTTTGGGGTTAATTTTAGGGACTTCAGAGAGGCTGGCTAGTACTTTCCTGTTTAAAAAAAAGAAAAGAAACTGACCTACCAACCCTACATTTTCTTGCCATCTTACCTGAAAAAAATGTTACCCATTTTTTTCGACCTAATTAATTATATCATGAACTTTTCTTACACACGAACTGATTGCTCTGTTAGGGCCTGATCCATGTTACAAGAAAAGTTATTTGATTTGAAAGCACAGAGTGAACAGTCTCGTTATGTGAACGTAATTCCTCCCAAGTACTAGAAACCTTCCTTTTTGTTTGTTTGGCCTTTTAGGTAGTATTAGATTTAAGCTATACACAGTTGGCTGCATGGCCTTTCCCCGGGATGTGCAGCAGATGGAGTCGACATGTTGCCTCCTCCTGTGTATGTCTGTAACTGGTGTGTGAAACCATGACCTAAGAGCACTAAAGACTACCACCTGTTCTTTTATACAACCATCAGGTAGTAACCTCCTACAGAGGGGCCTCTGTTCCTGCCAACTCTGGCTCTGCTTCCACTGTTACGACTCGTCATCTTGCCTGTTCCTGACTCTGTCTCACGAAAACGATGCAGGTCTAGGGCTCAGAGGAAGAAAATTTTATATTCCCAATAATACCTAATTCTTTTACATGAGTTTACTACAGGTGTTAGGCTATCACGCCAAGGAGTTACTTTTTCTTAAGTATGTATGTGGTTGCCATGGTTAGCATCCAAACAAGGAATGAGGTGGTTAATGGCGTCTATATGACAAGCTAGTCCAAATTTCCATATATGCCTATTTCAAAAAGATTTTGACAATGGCTTGTCTACCTTTATTGCAAAATGAGGGTATATCTATATTTTTTTAGGTGACATGAAATATGTAGGCTAAAATCTGCTAGGAAAACGGAATAAGGGGATTGAAAGTTAACTCTTTTATCTATGTATTTTTTTCTGTAAATAAAGTTTTGCAGTTTTACTGTATCTGCCCTAGATGGCCTTTGTGGATTAATCATTGTTTAAATGATAGCAGATACCCTTGCCTACTTGTAGACATATTACATGTGATGCCATGGAAATGCATAAGTTCTTACTACAGTGATATTCAAGTGCTCATGTCACCTTGTCATATAGACGCCATCATGTCATATAGACACCATCAAATCAGTTTCCCATCCCCCTACAAACTACTTGAAAATGATAGGGCCCTGCAATTTGACATGACTAATGCTTTGGTATGTAGGTGGCATGTGTGAGTTTAAAAGAATGAACAATGATAACAATTAAAATTATAGACATAGATATGTCACCTTGTCATATAGACACCATCTTGTCATATAGTCGCCATCTTGTCATATAGACACCATCATGTCATATATACACCTTTCCATCCCAATTCTATATTTCTCTTGCATATAAAACTGATAGGAATGTGACACTTCACCTTTGGGTAATGAATTGGTAGGGTCTTACATTGTATGACTTGGAAATAACCAAATACAATAAGAGTGTGGTATATGATCCTGAAATGCTACTGTGTCATATAGATTCCACTGTGTCATATAGACGCCTTTTCCTCCAAAATACTGTATTTCTTTTGACTATGACAATGTTAGCATCATGATATTTCACATGTAGATAACGTTTAAGTGGGGCCATATAATACATGACTTAGAAATGATTAAATACAATTAAGGTGGGAAATATATTCCTGAAATGTTACTGTGTCATATAGACGCCATTGTGTCATATAGACGCCTTTTCCACCCTAAAAGTACATTTCTCCTGATTATAACACTGTTAGGATCGTGATATTTCACATGTGGGTAATGTTTCAGTAGAGCTATAGGAAATATGATTTGGAAATAATAAGATGCAAGAAGGGATGGAAATATAGCCATGAAAAGTTAATATGTCATATAGACGCCATTGTGTCATATAGACGTCAAGCAGTCCTTGACCTGCATCATTTTGGTGAGACACAGTCTCCTACGTCCCTACAAAACTAACCAAATAGGGCTGCCTCTAGATTTTTCTTGGGAGAGGAGGGAAATTTTCTCTTATTCTGAATGGCAAATACAGAATGATTTTTTTTTAAATCTGCGGGCCAATTAAGAGTCATCAATGCAGAGTCAACATTAAGACCTGAAAACTTCCCTTTAGGCTGAGGCTTTTAGTCAGCTATAGTCACCCTCATTGTCACCCTCAGATGTCCCTCTCCCTCCCCTGTGGCCGGCACGGCTGATGGGCTGGCTTATAGGGAATTGCTTGTTGCCCTGGTCCTGCCCTGGTGCTGCTCATAGAGCATCTCAAAGTCTAGAAGGGTAAATGCATATAGATCTGGGTGGTGATTTGTGTGTAGAGGGTAGGATGTCAATAAAGTTATACTATGGGAATTCTGAAGTATGAATCCTAGAGTATCATTGTGTCCTCTCTAAGTAGACAAATGGACGGGAACTCGCTATACAGATACGGTGGTAGTGGGATGCATTTGCATTGGTCTTGATGCACATTGGTGTGTTAAGGTGTGTGTCCACTATACGACAAGGGAAGTGGACGATTTCACCTTTTTGACGTTCAGTAATAATTATGTGCATATTTGGGAATTTCCTAAATATATTCCACTTTCACTGCAGGCATGGTGTGTCCACTAGGCGTGCTAAATTACTGCCCACACTGCCCAGGGCAAACGTGGCCAAGGTTTTAAAATAGAATAAAGAGCATATCGTCCACTTTCTGCACTAAAAATCAAACATGTTGGATATTTAAATGCCCCCTTTCGACGCCCGTTTGCTATTCCACATTTGTTTTAGTGAAATGTGCCACAAGGGAACAAATAGAAATTAGATTGTTGATGAGAACCAAGGATTGTTTGTGATAAATATCATTTCCGTTGAGTTATTTTTAAGATCAATTAGAGCCATTTACACCCACTGTTCAGCAGCAGAAGGATTTCTGAAATCTAACTTGATCCCAAAATATCCTGGAGTTGATGCAGAGCACTAATAACGATGGCTTCTCCTGTCATCTTTTCCCATTGAAAAATATCTCTTTATGATCCCAATTGCCAAAACGTTAAATTGTGTTACAGGTTTTTGTCCTGAGCCTCACCTAATCCTGAGTCTGGAACAAGGATTAGTTGTGCAACAAGGTCGGACCAACTAGTGGTCCTGTTCACACTTCTTCCATATCATCTCTAGGAGTAGCATTGACATGTTGTCTGCTGGTACCAAAGAAAAATGTTGGGTTGCAGTAATATGGATGATAAAGAGGTTGTTAATCTAGTAGGAATAAAAAGATACAATGAGTGACCCCGCCATATACCTTAAAACATTCTGTGATATTGCACACACTTTCTCCTTTGTCCATGTTGCATTACGTTTTGGTGGTCTGATGGGTGCAACTGAGTGTACATAATATTTATGTAGGGAATCTCCTACAAAATGGCTGCTGTATCATTTAGCCCTTACAAAGCAGCAGTCTTCAGATGGATGTGAAAGTAAGGGGTAATAACAGCAGGTGGTTAAAGACAAATAATGGTTAAAGGTCAGATGTCACCTGATAGCCACTTCCTTAAAATAACAGCCATGATAATAAGCATGAGAAGGAGGACCACACTTCATCTCAATTATGTTACTTGGAACTCCATATCTGGTGGCACGACCTTTATTATTACTTGCCCCCATTAAAAGTATTTGGACATCTCAATCTGAGCAGTGCAAAGAACTCATTTCATTTTGTGTTACTTTATTTCTTCAATGTAGAATTGACCTAATATGACTTGACCTTTGCATGGAGTATATGTCTATAGGTGCTTCATGAGTACTTAAACTGGAGCATACTCCATAGAATTCCGCATAGGATATATATAATGAAACGTAGAGAGCTATTAGAAAATAGCTTTTAAGAATATGCGTTGAGCACTGCCCTTCTTTAAGAGTGAAATATATAGACAAAGGTCCACGAGTATTGTTCCTCACTAAGAGTTGTTGCACGAGTGGAATATCCCTCAGTGGGAACTATACGAGTGCTCTTTTGTGTTTATTTCATTTTAAAAGCCGTGAAATATGGGAGGGGATTATTCATCAGGGGATGTGAAATACAGACTTCCTTGGTTTAAGTCAATTGGACTGCCGTATTCACCATGAGATAAAGCACTTTATTTTTCCACACTTCCCATTAGATACAATGCTCTGCTATGCAGAACATGTGTAGTGATGCAATAATGGCTGGTGGGGAAAGCACGCGTGAGATATATCTGGCAATAATGAACAAGGCGAAGCTGAGTTCATTATTAGACAGATATACCTCACAAGTGATTTACCCACCAGCCATTAATGCGTTTATACTACCATTTCTTCAAAATATGTCGTTATATAACGTATTAGGCCTGCCTTTTTCAATTATCCATTTTGTCTCGCCAACTGGCAGACTCGGCGCATAGCGGAGCGCCATGATTCTCCCGGCGGTACCAAATACGTAGTGAATAACATCCAAATGTAGCGAAATTAGACCATGACAGGGTTAATCCTTCAATCCGGTACATGCTAAGAGCTCCTTGTTGATGATCCCATGCAATATTCGCCTTTTAATTGCGTAAATTCCTTATATTTCGACATTTTGCGATCGATACCAGCCCGGTTAGACTTGTACACAGCGGGACGGGCTGTAAAACCAACACGCCAAGTCGAGTGACCAATGTGCCCGTTTGACCTACTTTCCGTGGTGGCTCCAATCAGCTGATCATCGTTTGTAGTAAATTGGTCTCTCGAATTCGCTGTGTTGGTTGCGTAAGTCGGTCACGTGATCTATGTCGTCTCCTTGTTTACTACTCCCTGTGTGTTGGTATCGATCGGAAAATGTGGAAATATGAGGATTTTACACAATTAAAAGCGTAAAACAGCACGACATCATCAACAAGGAGCTCTAAACATGTTCTGGATTGAAGGATTAAACCTGTCATGGTCTAATTTCCCCATATTTGGATGTTATTCAACACGCATTGACCAGACGATGGACGTGATCATGGCGACAAGGTAAGCAAAGCTAAGGTTTCATCTTCACATATTGTCCAGCCCTCGTGGCACATGAGGTTAGGCGCTTGCGTTTGGCCTCAGCGGCCGGGGTTCACAACCCGGACAATTCACTCTAATTTTGTAGCCAAAATGGCTATGCCTATCTTTCATTACCTTGTTAAGATAATATAGAAGCGTCTTGGTGTAAAAAATTAATTCTGAGCGTGCGTATATCCTGAGATAACCGCACGGCAAATATCCACTCTCTGCACGGGAAACGCCAGAATCATGGTATAAGCCTACATAGTAAACATGTGTTTCACGTCCTGATACTACACTCTGCAGGTCTCTAGGATGAATGTCTCCACCCACGATACTCTAGTAGGGCTCCACCTGTTTCATCTTGGCAGTGCCACAAAGACGTGTATGTAGGAGTGTAGCACATATGTATATACAGGCGTAGTCCGCAGTGTAAATGTGTGCATTGGGGAATGAGAAGTACAGAGGGGATGCTGGGGTGTGTCTCCTGGATGCAATCCCAGATGCTCCAGGTACTATTCAGGGTGCCTCACATCCACATGCAGGTCACACAATATGGGTTTGCTCCGTGTTCCCAAATAACCGGATATGAAGATGCAAGGGTGAGGGTTATACACTGACAACCTGAGGGTCGTCATTTTGACAATACCTAAATTGACAACTTTGGATAGTCAAGGTGACGACCTTGGGTCATCATTTTGACGACCTAAGATAGTCACATCTGATCCATTCAAGACAAAGTTGTCATAATGACAACCTTAGGTAGTAACATTAATTGGGTAGTCAGAATGACTACCTCAAGGTTGTTGATTCAGGTATTGTCAACTTGAAGACCTAAAGTCATCAGTATTGACAACTCTCAAGTCCTAGGTTGTTCCAATGACTACCCCATGCTACCCCATGCCATTGTACACAGGATGTGCAGTGGCACAGAACTGCCACCCGGTGTTAACATCTGTGTTAACACCGGGTGGCAGTGCATAACTATTTTAATCACAAGCTGTAAACTGGTGACAGGGAGCAGAGTGGTCTCTATACCTTTGGGGCCATCATTCTCATCCATTGGCAACTTATTTATAACAAGTAATGCTACTTAGTTCAATCAAGAGTACACCAAATATGTGAAAGAGATGCCTCTCATTAAGAGGTGAACTAATAGAGACTATATTCATATGCCATTTCACAGAGCACATGCCACTATTCATTATGACAACCTAGGTCGTCATAATGACTAGGCTCCGGCCTCTGGGTTTTCAGTGTACCCGTTTCCAGTCTATACCCATCTGGATGATATAAAGGAATAAACAGCAGTAGAGGGGCATACATACTGTTCAAACTATTATAAAGCATCATTTTGCGCTGTCCGTTTTCCTTAAAACCTTTTCAAGTGATATTCTTACTACCATTACCGATATACAAAGAAGGATATCACGCATAACCTTTATTCAATGGCAATTTTAGTGACCTAATTCCCATACACATCTATGATAGATACAAACTCCAGAGGCGGTGGAATATACCTTACTGACACTCTTCCGAATGTGGGTTTTATTGAAGGTGAACCAACAGAAACAATAGGATAAAAACATAAATGATTAATGACACAGCCAGAGGCAAAGAAGAGAATAATGGGACCCACAGAAAGGCAAGTTTACCAAAATACTGTTTTGCCAATTAGAAGGAAATATCGGAGATATCGCATAAATAAATACTGTCATATTCTCATACACAAAGACTCTTAACACAAAGATACCATGGTGTTCAGGCTCACAAATCTCCTACTCAATGCCAAGCACATCATATCATCCTGAACACATCATACAACTATGTGAACACAATAATATACAGTCCACCGCCTGTGTACTACAGATACCGCCTTCGGGTACGGACTGGCGGTAGTGACAGTCTGAAGGTCCTCACTACCACCTGTGGCAGAAGGTGACCTTGGTGCCCAGGGGAGGGGCATTAATGTGCCTTAAAAGGTTCTGGGTCATGGGGTCAGATATAAGCACTCTACCCACAGACAAGGGATATAACATCTACATTGCAGGTATTTATCACAAGTATTAATGATAATATTGTCTAAACAAGATTATAATAAGAAGCATTATGATACTATTGTGATGATAAGCTGAACATAATTCTATGTATATACATAAAGCTTAGGTAAGTAAAGACCATTATAGAAAAGGTTTTAAAAAAAAGCTTTTCAAAGCTGTGATATCTTACTTATATGCTTAGAAGTGCTTAGAAAAGTAAAAGTATCTTTGATCAATTTATTATTGCCAAATGCATCATAGAGGGTGCCACTCATTGTTACATTGTCACTGTTACAACCCTCCCTCCCCACGATTCAATGGCAAAGTTTGGGTACCATAAATCTCACATGCAGACTTTGATGCCATTACCAGGATAATTAACCTTTAAGCTGCACAGATTTAGACACAACCTAAAAGGCTGTGATGGATGAACAGTGACTTCATTTACATTTCTCTTCAATTTCAACAAGATTGATGGCATATAGCAGCGTTCACATGACTGATGCAGAATTTACTCTTGAGCTGCACCTTCCTGCTGTAGGACCCCGTATCAAGAGGTGTAGTCTTTGATCTAGAAAGCTTCCCGATTCATATTTATGATTTTGGTACAAGGATCCGGGGCCCTGCAGACAATGGGCCCCATCCCTGGACCTGGAGCAAACGCCCCGAGAAGGTCCTTCCAGTCTGGTTAGCCGCTCCGCGGCTACGATCACCAGGCTGGCGTTAAAATCTTACCACCACCACCATGGGCCCCATGACAATTGGCTCTCAGGAATATCAGCCCCATGTCTATTAGCCCTGCTGAATATCAGTCCAATGACAAATGGCACCCTGCCTATAAGCCCCCCTGACTGTGGGCCATTTGCCTAGCGTCCGAGCACATGTTATACTAATGTCCGAGTAGAGGCCATACTAACGTCCGAGTAGAGGCCATAGGGCCTACTAACGTCCGAGTAGAGGCCATACTAACGTCCGAACACTAACGTTCGAACACTAACGTCCGAACACTAACGTCCGAACACTAACGTCCGAACACTAACGTCCGAACACTAACGTCCGAACACTAACGTCCGAACACTAACGTCCGAACACTAACATCCAAACACTAACGTCCAAACACTAACGTCCAAACACTAACGTCCAAACACTAACGTCCAAACACTAACGTCCAAACACTAACGTCCAAACACTAACGTCCAAACACTAATGCCCTGACTCCCCCCACTCTCCCACTTGGTGAACCATACTCGGACGTTAGCATGGACCATACTCGGACGTTAGCATGAACCATACTCGGACGTTAGTATCCAAGGACCGTACTCGGACGTTAGTAATGACCATACTCGGACATTAGTATGGCCCATACTCGTATGTTAGCATGGACCATACTCGGACGTTAGTGTTTAGACGTTAGTGCTCGGACGTTAGTATCACATGTGTTCGGACGTTAGTATGGCATGTGCTCGAACGTTAGTATGGCCCTGTGCTCGGACGTTAGGGGCATGGCCTATTGTCCCGAAGGGCTTACAGTCATGGGGGCCGATTGTCATAGGGCCTATTGTCGGGAGGGCCAATTGTCATGTGGCTACAATGCTGAGGGCCTGTTGTCGTAGGGCCGATTGTCAGGAGGGCTCCTGACCCGGACACCGAGTATACAGCCCTTTCAGTAGGCTTCCATTTTCACTATTTTTTGGCAATATTCATAAGTGTCAGTACCTGTCTCCTGTTTGGTCCGCTCAGTAGCCAGCAGTAGAAATACAGTTCCTCCAAAATGCCCCAGTAGTAGTCAAGGGGCCAGGGAACAGAGGTCAAACAGGGGCCAGTGTAAACCCCAACCACTGTATGTAGTATGGGATTTACTACTTTCAACATCCATCTATCATCAAGTCATAGGTTGGTTTAAAACTCCTTTGTAAACCAGGAAAAGTGGGAAAGCAAATCATTCCACTTTTTAATTTGAAGCGACCTTGAGATTATATTGTGTAACATTTCCTTTTATTAGTTGTAGTTGTAGTTGATTATTTTATTTGGCATAAGAATTCACAGACATGGGGCGTTTTTCTACTAATGATAGCAAGAAATGGTACACAAGCACACTCTGCATCTCCTGTCGGTAATGTCCTCTACTCATACTGGCGATAGAATTACTGCTGTATTGGAAAGTCCTCATTATAAAGCTTTAGGAGATACTAAGAAGAAGTGGCTCTTGGCATTAACTTTGAGCCATACAATATGTAGATGAGGGAAAGTGTATGGATATTGGCATAGGCTTCGGGCTTAATGAGGCTGAAGGTCTCACCAGTGCTCTGAGTATATCACTTCTCATATCGTTATCTACATTGACATTATGATACTGAAGGGTGCGGCTACTCCGATGTAGCATCCAAGCTGCTTGTGAATATTCAATACGACAACATCCGTCGTACCAATTATACCAGGAGCGTTAAATTTATGCACTTTGGATATACACATATAAATCTTATTTTGAAACATGACCCCATTTATTAAACTCACTCAGTCTAGAACCTAGGTGGGACCCAAGTGGGGCTCATTTGGCAATACTAACTGGGTTGCTCCTGATCCCATATCTGTACTGTAGTACCATCAATGTGTACCTCCATCAGCCAGGAGGTGTCTTGACATTTAAGTAGCCGACTGTCAAGAAATATATACATCCCCACTGACCAGTGGTCAGTGCAGGATATGGGGGAAGCAGGCCCTCCATGCTGTTATTTATTCTGGGAGTAGGCCTGTGTTTGCTGGCCTGTCTAGAGCTTGCAGCTGTCCGAGGTGAAAGGAGCTCTCATGGACTGTCTAAGTGTTCTGCCAAGAAAAGCATGTGCAGGTCTGTCATCTTGAGCATTATTTATGTTGTTTCTTAACACTAAAAAATGGAGTCAGGCTTTTATAAGAGTAACTGCTTACTAAGATTTGTGTGTGAAAACAAAGAGGTACTGCCGTGGCAATACACATTCTGACTATTCTATCACTTCTTCTAGATAATGTGACCCACAGATCCCTATACAGTGGCGAATAGATAAACCTCATGTTAGTCTGGTATCCCTCCAGACAACACCCTAGAATCAAACGTTTGCAACTGGGGCAAATCTGGGAATGCCACAAAAAACATCAGAAGAGGCGCAGGGTATTCTAGGGGATATCTTGTAGCTTTTCTGGTGTACTGGTGACTTCCCCAGATTTGCCCGAGTCATGAACATTCAATTTCTGGATGCTATTTGAAGGGATGGTATTGTTTTTTTATTAGTGTCATGTTCAGTTTTGTTTATTGATTACATGATTCCATTTTCAGTATCTTTTTTCACCATGACCTCATAACCCAGGGAATATAACGTTGTACTCCATGCTTGGCATACATAGATCAACTTGGACAATGAAGTATCTGCATACAATCATAGACAAAGCTAAATTACAAATAGAACTATGGTAATGCCCTTCATGGTCGTTTAAATCGTAGCCAATCTCTATATAGAATGGATATCAAATGAATTGCACTAAACATGTATCACCAATATAGTGGACTCCGGTAATAACCAAATCTATTATTGAAAACAACGAGGCTGCTGTAGTATGATATAGTAAAGTATTTAAGAGACATCAGTAGATGTTTAAGTTCATTGATGACCACCCACGGATGCAGCGTAATAGCTGTTTGCACTTTCTAGAAATGATGGCCCTCCATGTCGCCTGCCCTTAGGCCGGTAGAGGCGGCCAGAATGAGATTAGCTGCTCTAAGGGTAATGGTTCCCCTCATGGCAATATTATACTCCTTTCCCCAGCTCTGGTAAGTCATGACTAAAGGGCACAGCAATATCCTGATGGGAAATCCGAATTCATTGTGTCATAACTTCCATTCCCTTCCTTCTAAGTTGCTTTTGAATTGCCAGCATTTTGGGGCAGATCCCATGGGGCATTAAACAAAGGAGAGATAAAGTTCCCCACAAGACCTCTTGGCATCCATTTTCTACAACAATATCTCAGTGATATCACTTCCATGCCTTGGATTTCCGATGGGAATTTACCTTAACGGGCACTAAAGTCAGTGTTGGTGATTTGAGTGTGACTTTAGACATTGGAAAATCTAATAGGGAGTGGTCATTTTTTAATAACAGGGGGGATTGGTGGAAAGAAATTGACCCTGGAGAAGAATTCTCACACAGATAACCTGTTACAAACACCATGTAACATCCTATAGAGAGGGACTTTCTGAGACAAACACTTGTAAGGCCAATTTCTGTTTACATATACATATTTGCTTTTCTCTCTGCTTTACTGACACAGAAACACTGCTGGAACTGCCAGTACAGCCTGTTAGTAGTAAAACAATGTGTGTAGTAACTTCAGATACATCATAGTTGTACTAGTGACCTTTTCCTACCCCCCAAGCCTCCCTGTACCACCCACAAGGACGACGTGGGAATACACAACCCTGTCAGGGGTACCCCCATCCCCCTGTGTGTAGTATGGGGTTTACTACTTCCATCTATTATAACGTCCTAGCTGGATTCTAGACGTTTACAAACCAATAAGTGAAAAAAAAAAATGATTGTACATTGCAATATGTAGCCACTTTGGATTACATTATGTAGCATTTCTTTTATTAATTATCAAGAAAGTTTAAATCATATTTCTGGTTTAGACGTGTATTTTATATAGCTGCCTGATATGTGTACAATATTTACATTATGCAGCTACTGTCAGTACTGCTGTCTGCTGATACTGACTATAGAGTTACTGTAGTATTGGCGGGGTTTCATTATAATCCCTCATAAGATACTGAGAAGCGACTCTTAGCCTTTAATCCATGCCAGATTGCATGTAGATAATGGAAAGCGTATGGATATTGGCACAGACTTTGGGCCTAACAAGTTGTGTCCCATATGGGAGTATGGCAGTCTTCGTGTTGATATCTTCATTGACATTTTGATACTGAAGGGTGTAGCACATACGTGGACAGCTACTCTGAATATGCCATACATTACACCCACTTATCACACTGTGCCATATGGTTTACCATAAAGTATCAGCAGTTAAGTACATCTATGGTTTACACTTTACTATCTAATTAACATTTAGGACTATGTTGATTAAACAAGCTGCTTGTCCACACAGTTATTATACTTACACATTTGCTTAGGCCGTGTAACACAATAATTATGAATTTCTTATTCAACTGACGGAAATTAAAAAAAGTCATGATTATCTACTATTGCTGTTGAGTTGATATGACGTAAATATCCACTTTGTCTGTACATCTCTATTACCCTGTTCATCAGTTTTATCCATAGAGCATCCAGTCAGCCATTCTGATAGTATTGCATTTATCAGGTTACTGTCAGTATACTGTCGGTGTACTTCACAATCTCCCTAACTGAAGCAACATTCTGTATTGTGAGACCCAAAACGGTTCATGTTACTGTCCGGACATACCTTTTTTCTGGTCTTGGTATAATGTTTCCAGAGACTAGTTGCAGCATCATTACCATAGACAGATAGCGGAAAGTGTGTGTAGGATGGGTGCAGGTGGGCAGGGGTTATAAGAGTCAACATGTCTGCGCCCTGACATCTGAGCTACTCACTCTCATTACAACCACCATTAGGCAAGCAATGAGCTGCTCACTATAGTCACCCTGTAATATGCCTTGTTTATCCAGGCAAATCTTCGTAAGTAAATACCAGTTTTATATTAGCAAAATTGCATCAGGGAAAAATTAAGTCTTTTATCATTATGCCAGTATTCAAATTCTTAATAGACACAGACAAGGACTGCTATATAGTGCTATCATCTGCACTCCACTGCTATTGCTGTATGAAGCCTAATCTAATAGATTGTGTATCTATTTGAATCTATTAGGGCCTGGTCCTATATGTGAGAGAGGTAATTTGATTTAAAAGCAGTGATATAAACCTTCTTTTTTGTTTGCTTGGCCTTTTTTAAAGGTAGATACAGTTGGCTGCATGGCCTTTCCCCAGGTCATCATGCAGACAGATTTGACATGGTGGCTGCTCCTGTGTATGTCTGTAACAGGTGTTACAGGTGTGTGGAACCATCACATCGGAGCACTAATGACTACCTGCTGTTCTGTTATACAGGCGTCAGGTATCTTCCCACAGATCTGGGAGGTCCTCCTCTTCCTGCCCCCTCCCCTCCCGCATGCACTACCACGAGCTGGTTGCTGGAGTGTTGTCCATTCCACCTTAGTAGCCAGCCGCATTATGTCCCAATGATGGCCCTCCATACTCCCATAGGTCAGGTAAAGCCAGCCACAATGTGCCTTGCTGCACTAAATGCAATGTGACAGGTTGATGTTCTCCGAAAGGCAATTGCTCCCCTCGTGGCAATGTTATACTTGGTGTGCCATCAATGGCAAGTCGTTACTGGAGGACACAGCAATATCCTGATGGAAAAACCCATTTCATTGTGACATAACTTTCCTTCCCCTCTGAGTTTTTTTTTATCCTGCCTGAAGAAGTCTGCTAAAGACAGACGAAACGTTGCAAAACAGATATCAACCTCCACCCTCTTCTCGATGTGAAACATTACCCCAATAAAAATCATATATTCCAAGTCAACTCGTCTGGTTTTGTGTGGCTAAGCAATTGCCCAATCTGAGTTGTTTTTTAAATGTCAGCATTTTCAGACCATGGGGCATTAAACAATGCAAGCTCAAGTTCTCCGCAAGACGCTAATATTCTCCTCTCAGGGAACTTTTTTACTTGTTCTCATTTTGTGCTCAGTTATGTCAGCAATAGCTCAATGTTATCACTTCCATGCCTTGCAATCTTGATTCTTGTTGGGAATTGGTCTGAAAGGAGAGGATTCGAGTCTATTGGGTATCAAAGTAGATGTTTGTGCCGGAAGTGTACAACTATTGGTTGGTTTGTGGTGTAATACTATTGATTCTTATTGGGTTCTAGCCAGTTTGTTATAATCAGGAAGCATACTTTGGTTATGGTGTGCAGTTAAACTGAAGTTAGTGCTGCTAATTGGAGAGTGTCTGCGGGCATCATGAAATCTGTTGGTGTTGGTAAAGGCAAATAAGCTGGGATTTGAACTAGCTATAATACCCCACTCTATAGGCTATAACAAGGTGATTCCATTGTCAACCAGTCCCTCATCCTCCCCAGCGCTGTGATGGGCTGGCTGATATGGATGGTCTCGAAGGCAATTGCTTGTTGCCATGTCCTGCTTTGGTACTACTCAGAGGGCGGCTCAGGGTGTAAAGGGGTCAATAAATATAGATCCTGGTGGTGATTGGTGTGTTTTTGGGGCAGGGGGTTAATTGTGTGGTTCTATGGGAGCTCTGAGGTATGAAGCTTGGTAATATCATGGTGTCCTCTAAGAAGTACAGGAATTTAGGAAAAAGTATCTCAATCAGTCATTTTACTGTGGACTGTAGTCTGTTCACCATAGCCTGATCGTTGTATGAGGTGGCAGTCAAGATTGTGCTGGAAAAGTACCTTACCTTCCCACTGGGTCCCACTACGCATCTCCGGTTATGATGACTATCGGCAGCTGATTCTATCGGGGGACCATGTGTCCTCATAAGCGGATTGGTATGATTAGAAAGAGGAGTCTGCCAAGAAAATACAATGTATAAAATATGTCACCAGATAAAACGTATTGCTTAAAAAAGAAGATCGATGATTAGACCCTAGTCATGAATTCCAGATATTTAAACAAGCTATGTAAAGATGCCTTTCACAATAACAAAGAATATATGCAATCTGAACGGGATGTGCAAAGTATAAAAAGTTAAGCTAATGAATATATCCAGTGTGAAATGCTTTCATTTTGTAGCGGACTTTATGATATCAAGTATCTTAGTGAATGAATTTTCATGATAGAACCATGCCGGAAGGTTGGCCATATGTACATATATTTTGATAAAAAGGACGGTTATTGGGCTTTGGGCAAGGGAGATCATGTGTGCGGCACTTGTTTTAGATAAAGCATGTCCCGGTCGACTGTGTAAGGTTTTTGTAATAAATATCGATACTCCTACCTCCATAGTCGTAAGGTATGATATAAGATAAAAAACATATTGAGGATAGTGTAGGGTGTTAAGACAGACGTACAGAGCTAGCCAACAGACTATAGTACCGGTTGGAAGAAAGATAATTCATAAAAGTATAGAGGAACAAAACTAATAGAAGTTTGATTTCTTGTTGATGAGAATCAAGGATTGTTTGTGTAAAGTGTAATTTCCGTTGAGCTATTATTACGATCAAACTGATAACATTTTGTGATCATTTAGAGCCATTTACACCTACTGCAAAGCAGGAGATGGACGGTTGCTATCTAACTAACTTGCTCTCGAAATAGCGTTCCATACAGAGCTCCACTGGCTTTAGCACCTTCTAGAACCTTTTCCCATAGAAAATATCCCTTTATGATCTCACTTAATGAAATGTTAACTAGTGTGAATTCAGGGTTTTGTCACGAACCTCACTTAAACTTGAGTAAAGACTACAGATTAATTAGTTGCGCCATAGGGTACAGTCTAATGTTGGTACTGCCCAGACTGATCTCACAGGTCTTGAGGGTAGCCTGGATATCATGTTGTTTGCTTGTAAGAAACTGAAAGCAAAAAGGAGTAACCTGAGCAATGTAATCTAGCATGAGTAATAAATACTATATAATCTAGTATGAGTAAAAAAAAGACAATTTCATCTAGTAGGAGCAAAAAGGGTAATTAAATCTAGAAGGAGTAAAAAGGGCAATGCAATCTAGTAAGATTGAAAACAGCAATGTACACTGGAAGCAGTAAAGATAACAATGTAACCTGTACAGTCTAGACCTTCATAGCAGCAGCTGCCAGATGCCTGTGGAGGTACTAGAGCAGGTTGTAATGCCAACAGGCGGTTAAAGACAAATAAAGGTTAAAAGGTCAAGTGTCGCCTTGTAACCACTTCCGGTTAGGATGGCCATGATAATTAGCATGGGAAGAAGGACCACACTTCAGCTCAATGCATTTTTTTTTTATTAGTAACCCAATGCCTGGTGCACATCCTTTATTAATACTTGTACTCTTTTAGAGGATTCGGGAATCTCAATTGGAGCAATGCAAAGAATATTCTTCAATGTGCAAAAGATTTAATCTGGCTTGACCTTTGCATTGAGTAGGTGTGTATTCATTTGTTCAGAATCCTTCAGCTAACTTGGCACGAGAAGTGCAACCTAGACAACACTAATTTGCAGTTGAACATTTGCATTTGAACATCAGCAAGATAAGATATGGATAAATTCCTGGAAAATCCTTAAAAAACTGTTTATCACTGGCTATTCTCTAATATCAAGCTATAGCACTTCATCTTTTCACCCTTTGCCAATAGTAGATACTACTAGTGCTACCCGGTACAGGGCCCATATAGTGAACAGGTGTCCAAGGTCCTGACCCCACACTCTACAGGTCACTACGATGGACGTCCCCACCCGTAATGCTGTAGCAGTCACCCATCTCATCTTGGCAGGGACAAAAAGGAATATGTTGAGGAGTGTAAAGCATACAGGCCCAGTCTGCTATGTATGTGTGCACTGGGGGATGAGGGCTAGAGAGGGGATGCTGGGTGCGCCTTCCTGTATTTATTTCTGGACCCTCTGGGTACTACCCAGGGTGCCTCCCTTCCGCACGTAGGTCGTATGGTAGGTTTGCCGTGTGTTCCCAAGTGACCGGAAATGAAGACGTTAGCCTGAGGGTTACAGTAGCGACATCTGTGTGGACAGTGGAAATTACCTTATATCAAACAGAAGCTGTCCTCAATGCGTGTCTCCCATTCATACCCACCTGGGGTATATCTATAAAGGACTGGACAGCCATACAGGCACATGCATTGTTAAACTATAAAACTAATCTAAATTGTAAAAGTTATAATGTGACATCCTCTTTTGCATTGTTGTTCTTCTCAAACACATCTATTAATTATTAGTATCAAAACATATGCAAAATAGGATATCAGACATAAGCCATCTTCGAATAGTCATTTTAGTGACCTAAAATGAACGGTGCAAACTCCAGAACATATGGAATTCTCACATTGTTCTCTCGTGTATCTTTTAACGTTCTGATGAGGAGCCGTTAGTATGGTTAGTGAAGTTCTGTGAGAAATTATTGATATTGGCCATGGAAGTGAATCTGAAAGAAAAAAAAACCGCCAAAAACACAGGACAAAAGCACAAACCATTATTTGCAGGTTGTCTGCTTTTTCACAACCTCGAGCCTGAGGCAGCGGCAGATAAAAGCCATCCACTTGTTTTACTCTCCTGGGGAGGGGAGATTGGTTGTTGCACAGTGGCAGTGTCATGACCGTAGACTCACATTTAAATGTCAACTGTTAATCACAGCGCTGCATATATATATCTACCAAGGGGAGTGTGAGATACGCCTCCATACATCGAAGTATCTAAGGTTCCAACTATAGAATTCTTTCTATACAGAGTGATATCAAATACTGTGCCTCTACATGGGTAAAAATCGACACGGGCGACATGACGACACAGCCGTTTTAGGCCCTTTTAAAAATCGACGGACACGGGAAAATTAGGGTTAAAAATCGACCCACAGGGATTTGACTCTAAGTTTGTATATAGAGCCCTATACCTAAAACTCGACACAGTGACATCCATCAGAGCTGTCAGGGAGCTGTGTGGGAGCTGTGTGGGAGCTGGGGCGCATCCGACTCAGCCTGCGGCTTCGTGGGATACTGCCCCAGCCCCCACGCATGAAATACAACAGAGACAGTATCAATGGGCATTGGCATTTGTCTATTTCTGAAGGCCACCTACCTGTTCTATAGAGAAAGGATACTTTCATAAACATATGAAAGTTGTTACCCTTGCGTATCTCCTCACCAGCGAAATAAAACTTTTATGAACACACTAACTACCAGACTAAATTATATCTGTAGCACCTCCATGAAGGCACATGTAGTATTAGTCATGTCTTAACCATGGGTATTGGCAACTTCACTTATTAACATAGCTAAGCAAGGGTGCCTGGTTGGACATGTGCTTAGATGAGATTGGTCAGAAACGTTGTCTCCACAACAGACCTTTTAAGTTGACTCTGAGAACCGTCAGCATTATCTAAGTATGCTCCAGCTATATATAAAAGAACACTGATCGATTCCGTACCCCAGCTAACAGAAATACGTTATTTTACGTCAGCTTAATGTTTTAATGTTATGCAATGTTTGGCGACTATAAGGGACCATTGTGTAACATTTCCTTCTTTACTGGAACAGTTGCTTGTCCTCCTGACTGTTTGCTGACATCACTTACTACAGGATGCTCTCTGACTGGCCATCAGATCTGAGCTCCTCAATAGTAACAGATGGGCCCAACAAGCTGTTATGCCATTGTCTACACATGCATTCATGTTGAGCACCCTGTAGGAAATTGACAACGCTGGAGTATACCCATTGCCTTACTCCCCCCTAACTACCTTGTGCAGTGTGTGGCAGAGGGCAATTACCCACCAGGTGAACCTTGCTGCTGGAGGGCACACACAAAGTGCATGGTGAGTACCGGAGGTCCTACAGGGACATAACTATCTAGTTCCCACCCTATCACCTACCTCCTCCTCCTCCTCCTCCCCAGGCATTGCTTCTGCCAGGCCTTTTCTAGGAAACAGTTTGGCAAAGGCTCTCTTTCCTTTCACCACTGTGGGACAGGGCTGCAGCCTATCTACACATTTTCTGTACAATAGAGAAAAGTAGGCTTACCTGGCTGCTTATATCTCTTTTCATCCTACACCCTCAAAGCAATAGACAATATTTTTTATGACTTAAATGATCTGATATCTTTAGCAGTACCATATCTTTATTTCAGACTGGCCATTTAGACTGGCAAGGCTGCCGGCAAGTAATAATCTTATTCCCATCTATATCTTGATGGCAAAACCTCTATTCCTTGCGCCATAATCTGCCTGCCCTTCATTTTTGAAATGTCAGCAGGTCATATTCTCTGCAAGGTAATACCTGTTTTACCCATCCTGATATTGTGTCCAGTTATTACGGCATTGTCATGATAATATCAAATCCAATACTTGCTACATGAACTCCTCCTCTTGGGAATTGTTAAATGTCAACAGTAAATTGTATATATTGTTAAGATGTAGACAAATGCCATTCTGTTATGAAGGAGCATAGGTGATATCATAGAAAATATCTCAGACAGTGAGGTACCCATCAACCTATTCTTGTTGCACCTGCTACTAATAATTATGGGTAAATCCTATTGACATTTAGCTAATATGCTATACTAGGTGTTGAGATTGTTTTTTGTTCCAAAATAATTGCTTTCTTGGCTCTAGCATGAGGAAATATCAGACTGTTAGCATAATTGTATAACTTTATACACTTGTCTTCATTCGTAATTGCTAACATAGTTATCCTAAATTCTTCTAAGAAAATGTTGGCTTCTATTCTTATAGGATATAAGATTGCCTTAAACGTTGCATATTTTGAAATCCACCTATAATCTCATTATGAGAGGGCTGGTGACCCCTCTTAGTAGAATAGCGCCCCATCTAGGATATACGCCTATCTCAGCCTGTCCACATTGTCACCATCATGCCTCCCCCTCCCCTGTGGGCCCCAACACTGCCCGCAGGCTGCATGATAGGGACGGCCTTGTCGGCAATTGCTTGTTGCCCCGGTCCTGCCCTGCTGTTGCTCGTGGAGCAGCTCAGGGCCTGAAGGAGTCAATAAGATCTGGGTACTGATTTGTGTGTGTATAGGAAGGAGGTTAATAGGTTGTACTATATATAGGAGGTTCTCGATCATAACATGAAAGAATCCTCACTGGACTAATAAAAGAAAAAGGGGTGCCAAAGATCTCCACTGTAAGTTATTCCCATTATAAGTATGTACCATTGAAAAGTGAACAGGTTGATTTAGAATTTGTACCCGAATGAGGTGTATAACATGATGTAGAGAGTGATATCCCGTTCTCCATCAGCATGACATGGACAGTCAGATATTGAAAATATATGTTGGTGTAAGAGGAGTGGTATCAGTACCATTGATACATAGACAAGTTTCACAAGAAATGTTGACAACTGAGAGTTATCTCATGGACCAGGCCACGTGCATCAACTAGGTCATTCCAATCTCCAGACAGATATTCTGATATATTACTAACAGTTCTGATATATTGACTACCACCTGCTGTGTGGGGCGGTAAAATAGGCACTAGGGACAATCTGAGTGAAATTAGATGCCCCAAATGGTGCAGACCTTACTTATATCCTGATTCAGTTACACCCTGCTATTCCAGAACCTAAGAAGTACTTTATATTTGAGATTTTAAGCATTTTTGTGTTTGTCTACCACCTCCTATGTCATCTAACAGGGGGCAGTGCAAAAAAAAAAGGCTGACATTCAGAGTGTCCCACACTGTACCCTACTATAGGTAACCTCCGTTGTGAGAGTGTATTGACCCAGTTTATGCACTTGGACCAGGCCGAGTGTAGTGAGATAACCCTATGACAGTACTCAGCAAGGTGAGTGCACTTGGTATTTGGTAGAGTTATTATGAGCCACATCAACGGACTACATGAATAAACATATCATAATTAAATATCAAGAATAAGTTACAATTCTGTTCGGTGATATGATAACCTCATCATGGGGAGGATTATTTAAAGGTGTGTATAGGATACAGTGTCCTATCGTTGTTCTCTCTACTTACCCAGCTGGAGACAGAGACCTGAGGCAAAATCTGATAACAGCCAGGCTAACCCACTTCTTGTACCATGTGCCAGGGGAGGGAGGCATTTGGTTGTGTCATGAGGGAGGACCCAGACACACAGATATACTGCTGCTCCGAGCCATCCCAATATATAACTCTGTTATCTCATTTTACCAGTGAGAGTGTCAGACATATCTTTTACTCTTATGGTATTGTCTCGTGTGCAGTTCCATCTAATGCTTCAGCCATAAACTACTCTAGGCGAAATGACATCAACATTTGTTCCAGCCAATCTGCCTCAGATACAGGTATAGAATTATTGCTGCATCGGGAAGCCAATGATTAACCTATAATGCGTTACCCTAGAAGCCATCCAATAAACAAAGTAAAAAACAAAGTATAGGCCCAACTTTTAGACCTTTGTCTAATAGAGGCTTCTTAAATTCCTGCTGTTCTTCACTTTTCCCTGGCCGTTGGCTGTTTATGTGCATATTTATTCAAGCAAGATGTATAGGGCCATGACAGGATTCTGTGTTACAGTCTATAAATTATCATATACATGTAGTGTACCCTGTACAGAATAGACAACACTGCAGACTAACCATTGGTTAACTCCTCCCTAACTCCCTGCAGTTATTATGTGGCAGAGGGCAATTACCCACAAGGTGAACCTTACTGCTGGAAGCCATACACAAAGTCCCTGCTGAGTGCTCGCTATTTTACTGGGACATGATTGTTTGGTTCCCACCAATCTCCTCCCTTCCTCGTCCTCCACCTCATCACCATGGACACCATCTCCCTCAGGCCTTTTCTATGAAGCAGTTTAGCAAAGGCTCTTTCTAGTTGCACATCTCTGCAGGACAATTATAAAGAAACTATACAATAACTAGGCCTACTTAACTATGCAGAACTGGTGTTCATGCTGCAATCCTATAAGCAATTTATATAGCCATAACATTCAGACCAAAAAGATCTCAACCACATCCTGAGGGGACATAATATTCATTAATTCAGAGCAAACTAGTATTGAGAAGCTAAATAACCACAAGCCATTCTGCACTTTCCATAATCACTCCAGTATACAGACAAAACCCAAAGCATGTTCACTATACCAGTCTGTGCCCGCATCAGCCAGTAAGAGTCCTGGCATTGAAGTAGCGGGGTTGTCAAGAAACATCCCCACTGACCCAGGGTCAGTGCAGCAATATGTAGGAACCAGGCCCTCCATGCTGCTATTTATTCCGGGAGTAGCCCTATGTTTGCCGGCCTGTCTACAGCCTTCACCCAGCTGTCGCATGTGATAGTGGTTCCCATGGTCTGGCTGAGGGTCCAGCCAGGGAATAGGAGCTGTCATCATGAGCATCATTTTTGTCTTTCTTGTGAAAGTCTCAAAAAGCAATAATAGTGCACATACATGCATCATGAATTCTGACTGGACAAAACAGAAATAACTTAGAACACATGATGCTTGGGTAAATGTTGCGGAAAAGTTACATCCCTCTTGGCAGTATACTGTGCATTATTAGATTGCTGACACATACATGGGGGAGACAACCAGACCCCTATACTTGTACGTCAGTGTTGTCTCATATTTGATGTCAATTTTGCTGGCTGCAGACAATTTGAAACAAATAGTGGTTAATAGGTCAAACTGTTGTTTGATGGCCACTTCAGGTTGAGAAGGACCACATTTCAGCTTAGTATTATTATTGTTAACTGGTTAACATTGACTGGTGGCACAACCTTCTTTTTTTTATTGATACCTGCACTCTGTTACAGGATCTAAGAATCTTGATGGGAGCAATGCAGGCATTGTTTTATCCTGTTTAAATCAGTCTGGTATTTTTTCAAAAGTAATTGGCTTTGTGGCTTGACCTTTGTCCGTGGAGTGGGTGTCTATTGAAGATTTGATAGCGAAGCTTTATAATGCAGAAATACTACAGGGAGAACACAGTCAAACTTATCAAATCAGCTCATCGGAATCTTCTCTATCCTACTCCCCTTACTTGACAAGGCGTCATTTTATATTGAATGTGTCAATAAAGCCTCACTTGATTACTGCAGAGCCCGTACTTGATGTGCAAAGAAACTACTATGAATGAATAATTTTATTGGTTTATCTGTGAAACAGGGAGAGTTGATTTCGAAATAGATGTTTTAGTTTAATAAAGCAGACAAGAGATGACCATGAGGGTTATTCCAGAGACTGGGAAGCCATGCAAATCAGGTGACTTTTTACTGCTGGCAGTAGGAAGTGTTATTACTGTCAATGAAACACTGAATGACATTCATGTAATTGTCCGTGACAGGCACTCTGAAAAATCAAAAGGCAAAAGAATCTTGTTTTTAAGTGGGAGTAAGAGGATTGGCACCAGGATAATAACACAACTTGTTCTTGTCTGGTTACCCAGACAAAGACCTGAGGCAGAGAGGGACAAAAACTGGAACGCATTACCTTTGGGGATAAAGGCATTAGTTATTGTACAGCACAGTTCCAGTGTCATGGTGGTTGATCTCAGATCTAATATAACGCTGCTATCTCAGTAGGGAGGTATGATATGCCTCCCTTTGGCACCCCATTGGTGCTAATAAAGAACTGAGATACAGATATCAACTGTAAGGTTGATTTAGATGGGTGAAGGAATTACCTATGTTTTAGATTTGTACCCCACTACTATTCTTTACTCTAGCGGTTTTTACGATCAGTCTGTACTTTTACTTGAGGGATGGGGCATGTATGCTTCCTATACGTTTAGGAATCTTCCTTCTAACCCAGGCCGGCAGTAGCTAGTAGTGTCAATAATCATTATATACAGCAAAATGATATCAAACCTTCTACTGTGATTATGTTGTTCACAGGAACTTGCACTTACTTGAATAAATAGAAAGAAGCAAGCTTGAAAAAGTGTAAGAGGATTGACAATACCAACCTTCTCTTAGTACAGAGGCCTTCAATGAGGCCTTAGAGACGTTTTAAGGATTGTTGGACCTTGTACAATGATAACATGGTCGGATGGAAATGGATAAAAAAAACACAGTACCCGAGAGAATATATTAACAAGAGTGGTTGGTGTAATCATACACAATCAATATAGCTGAGGCAACAGTGCACAGTGAAGCACATACAATTACCCGTTTGATTAAATTATGCAAAAAATGGTATTGGTTGCCACAGATGAATGCTTCCAAAACATCTCTCAGAGCGATCTTTTTAGTAAAGGACAGTAGATTACACCTGGTTCTGAATAGGTTTTGAGACAGAAAGGAATTGGCAACCACAGAAGAGGTTGACGCACACCCCACCTCCAGCCACACTATGGATGAAGTAGTATCAGTAAGGAGACCATGAGTGGCCTAAATTACTCCCCTTATTGCCACTGGTGGTGGTATAAAGGCCTCAGGGTGATGGCCTGGGGATCTACTAGTGGTTTTGTGGGGTTTAAAGGGCTCAGCCAGGGTTGCCCTCAGTGTAATATTGCATCAATTTGGAGAGGAAGCAGAGCACGTAGAGAAGGGTGCAGAAGAAACCTTCAAAAGAGGAATGTGTAAAGAATACTAAAGCACCCTACCAGCATGGGTTCTACCGACTGATGTCGTATCAGAAAACAGACAGAGGTCTCACATCCGATATCTGAAGCTCTACTCTACAACCCAGCCCTATTTATCTTTATGGTTAAGTGCTCCCTACTGATCTACACTTAAGCTACGCATAGCTGCGGTGAATTAAGTTGAAAGGAGATCATCCTAGGACTAGCCTGTTTCACCAGACAGCACCTGACCTTAATGATCATTCTGGACGCTGGGAAGGATCTAAGAATCTCATTGGGAGTAATGCAAGTAACCTGTTTGATGGTGTTTTAATTAGTTTGGTATTCTTCAAAACGCAGTTGACTGTGTGGCTTGACCTTTGTCCGTGGAGTGGGTGTCTATTGAAGATTTGATAATAAGGCTTTATTTGGCAGAAATACTACCGGTGGAACAGAGATGAAGTTAGCATGAAAACTCTTGATTTTCCTGAACTGTACACTTTTTAGAAAAGGTTGGCTTTCTTATCACGTATTTTAGGGAGCAGCAGTGACATCAATCAAGCCAATGAGAATCTCATCTATCCCCTACTCCACTTACTTGATAATGGGTTATTTCACATTGATTGTGTCAATAAAGCCTCGCTGCTCAGTACTTACTTTACCTGATAAAAGAAGTATTATCTAAGAATGACTATTAATTTTGTATATCTATACAAGTGAAACCGAGTGGGGCAGAGGTGTTTGTGAGATCATCAGATATATTATGATTCTTTTAGTTTAATACACCTGACAATACCTGACTGTAATAATGTTTATTCTGAAGCCTAAGAAGCCATGCAAATAAGGTGACATTTTACCGCTTGCAGGAAGAGGTGTTAATTCCGCTGATGAAACACTGAATGACATTATTGTAGCTGTCCATGACAGGCACTCTTAATATGAAAACACTCTAGCATCAACAAAAATAACAATATAACAATTTGCTTTTAAAGTTGGTGTGAGAGAAGTGCCACCAGGATGATGGTACAAATTGTTCTTGTCTCGTTATCCAGAAAAATACCTGAGAGAGAGGGAGAAAACCTTGGTTGTTGCACTGCATCATTCCAGTGTCATTTTGGTGGATCCACACTTAAAGGTATATTGCTCCCTCCATATAGCTGTGTTATCGTTAGTTGGTGTGTACAATAATATGCCTCCCTGTGGCACTGTGTAAAATATAGGCAAAGGAAGCTTCCGAGAAGTGTACAATATTAGAGACGCTATGTCCCGATGAGGCCCAAGAGATCTTTTAAGGCTTCCCCTCTAGGAGTACTTCATTATAGAACTGCTTCAGTAGTTTACTGAGGAGAAGGTTGGGAGGTCATTAACGACTGTACCAAACTGTAGGCCTGCAATTGTAAAATGGTTAACTTAAACAGACATCGACTGTTGGTACACAAGAAGAGAAAGGGAAACAGCAAGATTGGTTAGTGTAAAAAGATACAATCAATGTAGCTGAGGCGGAAGAGCCCTGTGAAGAGCACAAGCAATTACCTGTTTGATTAAATTCTGCAAAAAAATGGTATAGGTTGCCGCAGATGAACGCTCCCAAGGACTCCCATAAGAGCGAATTGCTTGGTAGATGACAGTGAATTAAATCGCGGAAAATCACACCTGGTTCTGAATGAGAACTATTTAGTTTTGTAAAAGAGAAAAGAAAGAAAGAATATTTGACAACCACAGAAGTAGTTAGAGATCCATTGAAGTGGTGTTTTCGACCTCTTCTCATTGTGCAAGCTCTGGAGATGCGAGGGTGATATGGCAATACCCCATGCGACCTGTGACGTTACCCGGACACGTTGCCATACATGTCGTGATCCTAACCTCTCTATTATTAGTAATGAGGTCCGAAGTGTGTGTAGGTTTCTTCTGCTAATGATTGTGGTGGCATGAAGATCCCAGGGTGATTACCTGGGGAAAAAAACCTCTTGTGACGTTGTGGATCTTAAATTGATCAGTCAGGCTCTCCATTTGTATACTATTACATCAATTTGGACCAAGCTTGGGGGACACAGAGATAGAAGAATACAAGAGAAACCTTGAAAGGAGGAGTATGAATAAGAGTCCCAACGCAAGGATGTTTTAGTTACAAATCCTAGCAAGGTCATCTGTATGGAATGCAATAAATAAATGTAAGAAATCATGTAATTCGTTTGATATCATGAGGCGGGCATCTCCCTAAAGATTACAAAAAAGAAATCCAGACTAAACATTATTCTCCAGCAAAACACAGCATCGCATACCACATTTTTTGAGGCACCTCTACCACTAAGCAATGACGACCGATACAGCTACCCTATTCCTCACTAGCGGGATACCAGTGGAGCCACAGGGTGAGAGCCCATAGAACTAGCAAATCCTGTAAATGAGGGTGCTCAGACTCTGCTTGGAGAGTGAACTGCTGCATTCTATGCATGGTAAGACACCTACACTATGTTTTGTTACCTGTCCAGGATAGTCCAGTGGTTAGCACATTGGACCCATGATCAACAGTACCTGAGTTCAAATCCCTCCCAGGCTGAGAGTGCAAGTGTCCTATAGACCAATACAGCAAGAAAGGGCAACTTTTTAGAAAAGTTGTTGACAAAGTTTTTAAACATTTCTAGAGTGTGACAGACAAATACATAAATATAACCTCAAAATGCTGTATTCTAATATACACCATTTGAAAGACAATTGTCATATAAATCTCCTGATATGTGATGTTGGCAAACATCACCAGTACAGACAATGTTATGAGAATTCTGCTGACACCACAGTAAACACAACTTAATTATGAAAATGTCACCCTTTCTTGCTGCATTGGTCTATACCAAGCAGGGAATGCATTAGTTCACTCTCCAAGCAGAGTCTGAGCACCCCCATCTACAAGATTTGCTGAAGCTAGTAATTGGAACATAGAGGGTGTATACTGGGACCAGTCAAACATGGCACTGTACAGTGGACATCCAGCTAGGGCGGAATAAGCATGGGTTCTAAGGCCTGATGCAGTACCAATAAGCAGGGGGAGGCCCCATATCCACTACCTGCAGCCCTATCCACCAACCCATCCCTATATCTCTGTATGGTCAAGTACTCTCTATTGATGTACACTTGAGCTCTGTATATAGCTTATGTGGATGAAAGTGAAAGGAAAGCATCCTACTGACTAAGTGATAACATTAGAAGTTGGTCAAATAGTATACATACCATATTTGCACATCAGCGTAGTGCCCTGGGGCTTATCAGTTGCAGGACCCGTACTTATTTAGGAGCATATTTTACTGCATTGAACTTCAATACCTCTTTACCGCCAATGCTCATCATAGCTTATACATCCCTAACTAACCAGTAATGTTGTAGGTCGGTTCACATGATCTATATTTTCATTACAAAACTAAATGAAGGAATCGAGTGACCCAAGCAGAATCCTTTGGATTATATGCACAGCAACAACAGGTATAATAAAATCCTATCAACGTAAATGAGGAAGTAGTTTTAGAAATTAGTAAGGATATTCCATCGAGATATAAAGAAGAATCACCATTGCTATTATATAACTTCTCTTTACTATTTGGGTCCACTTTAATGGCAAGCTTACACCTCTGGAACTACTCATCCAAAAGCATTATGGGTTACTGTGTGTGCTCCAAATACATTCTTGTTGTACCGATGACCTTTCCCTTCCTCCTTTACCACCCATGGCATAGGGACCGTGTGTAGTATACACAGATCTGTCAGCGCTCAACACCCTCTGTGCAGGATATACTGCTTCCTCCAGGCATCTCTTAGAAATTAATATTTAATTTTAGTAAATTAGTTATCAATCTACAAATGAGGAAATCGATTAAACAAAATAACTGTTCTATTTCCCTATTGTATAATGTGTTATAGATAATTACCTATTTTCTGGACCCATCACTTACAACTAGAAATAACCCTACAAATGCATCTGTAGGGAAATCTGGGAAGGGAACATTCGCATATTTGTCTATATCTTGCATATTTTATTATTTACAGGTGAATGTCCTTAGCTGAGGCCGCACACTACATTGTGAGTATGAGGTTTTTCATATATTGTATAAGCATCATTAGAAAGGGGAGATTGCAAACAGGGAGTGTAGTGAATCGGCGAGGAATACGTTTAGCATTCTGAAAGTGTACACAATTTCCTGTGCCACAAGTAGCTATACCCTTTGCAATTAATCTGAGTTGACAAAAGCATCTTAAGAGCCTGCTGGGTATCAAAGTATAGGAGACGATCAGATTGAATATTTAAGTTGCAAATAAGTCTCCTTGAAATTGACGATTAGATTGTAAATGTCAAGGACAAGGGTAATTCAT
This sequence comes from Harmothoe impar, assembly GCA_947462335.1. Classification (NCBI taxonomy): domain Eukaryota; kingdom Metazoa; phylum Annelida; class Polychaeta; order Phyllodocida; family Polynoidae; genus Harmothoe; species Harmothoe impar. The sequence goes on along the minus strand of OX381710.1, from coordinate 22,038,900 downwards.
TAAGGGAAAAGACAATATCAACCATGTTGGCGCTCACAGCTTCCCGCACACTGTTAAATGTCAAGGATGATATATACTGCTTAAATTCGCTAGGATATTTTGTTGGAATGCTGCTTCCATGCTGCAATTGAGAAGAACTTGCCGGTGCTGCATTTCTATATCGTGCCATCAAGGCTCTGACGAGTTACTCATTAGCATTATGACAACAAATGACCAAGATACCTTGATAGATATTTATTTCAATGAGTTATCATACCTTTCATGAAGGGTTAAGCATCAAATACACTACAGCACATTTAGGTCAGTGTGTGCACAGGAGGTATGGGAGATTATTAGAGTTAATAGTCGTTTAGAAGGATTGTTGGTGTCAGCTAGGATAAAATCATCCAAGATTTTCATCAGCCTATATGGAATTGATGGGAAAAAGCTTACTGAGCACTTTCAAATAAGGTAATGCCAGCCTATTCCCCTGTCCCAGCCAGCACACATGGTCACCCTCACGCCTCCCTCTCCCTTGCCTGTGACCATCAGACTGGTTGATAGGGATGGTTGTATCGGTGATTTGTCTGTCTATCCTTGGTACCGCCCTTGTACAGCTTAGCTCCCGCACCCGTAGGGTCAAATAGATTAGCACGGTGAAGTGTTGGTGTTTAGGATAGGTGGATGATAATGTTATATTATTTTGATATGGTAATTCTGAGATGTACAGTCATTAATGTGAGGGTGTCCTTTCTTGAATAAACTAAATTAGAAGAACCCTACATAAGCTTAGACAGTCCCAAAACCTGATCCAGTGTAGGGTATTTACAAATGTATTGTCCTATATATATACAGATAAAGGGATGATTAAGTATTCTGCATCAAAAGGAGACCGAATAATTCCTACCCAGGGATGCCATACTATAGCAAGCTATCTCACTAGGCTGTCCTTAAAGTGTAAATCATTATTAGCAGGAGGCCACTAAATGACAAGCAATGTAGCTGTCAAACATGCTAACGATTCTAGACTATTATGGAAACAAATAGATTGTTTGCAAATAGCAGGGCCTCTACTAGTAATATATGGTATTTTACAAAGCTTCTGCATGAACATAGTTATAGAAGGATGCACCTGTAATGATGAATCTTTTCCATTATGAAATGTGTCCATTGTGTACCTGCATTTATTATTTCACAAGTTATGCCTTTGCTTGGAGAGCTATGGGGCCTTTCTTATAGGGTGATGCATGATTAAATGCATATAGTTATTATCTCTAATACAACATTGAGACTCCTTCTGCTGACTGCATTAATGTATAATTCAGATAAACATTTCTCCTTTAGAGAAACAGTACATGGGGATAAAGGGATACAAATAAAGTTGTCAAAGAGGCTGACATATTTTTTGTGTAAAGGATGATTATAGAATAAGCGAGTAGCAATGCATCATAATGAGTTATTGGCATGGAGGATCCTGGGGCATTGTGTGTGGCGAGGGACCATACCTTGCTGTGTATTTTATGGAGCAGCAGTGACATCGCAAAGGCCAATGTCAATCTCATCTGTCTTGTCTTATCGGACAATGGGTGATCCTATGTATTATAATGTATCTGTGAAATATAGAAAATGCATTCAAATACTCATGGTTGAGCATGGATCTGAATATCTGCAGGTAGTGTAGATATCATATGGATACATCCACTGTATATGAAGAAATGGTAAAACAGTGAAGTGGAATTTCTAATCATTTGCTTTCACTCCTTGTCAGCGATCCTAGAAACAGTATTCATCTACCCAGAACAGTGTGTAAACCTACATGGTAAGTGAGGGTTTCAGGCCCTGGCTTCATAGGTCTCTATAGCTGCACAATCACCATCACACTGCAGCCTCTAGTAGTCCCCACTGTCATTTGTCTGTTGCACTGAGGCTTGTGGGAAGGAGCCTTGAGCATACAGGCTTAGTCTGCTTTGTTTCCTTGTATGTGTGCACTGGGGAATGAGATATAGACAGGATGCCGGGTTGTGTCTCTCTATGTGTTCACTGAGTGATGAGGGATATATAGGGAATGCTCTCTGTGGCACTACTCAGGGGGCATTAAGTCTACATGAAGGTCCCATGGTGAGATGGGTACATGCTCCTAGATAACTGAGATTAAAGATAAAATATGCTATTATGTGAGACCATTTCACATTGTTTTTGTGTTAAAACACATTTTTAGTGGTTATAGATATGCAGCATCTATGAATGACTTCATTGGAATTTCCATGTCTTATGAAACAAAGTAAAACGGAGAAAAACAGATGCATACTATTAAGATGCGTGTGAATCCATGAGAATGTATCATTTTACTGCCTGCTGAAAATGTATTATTACATTGACAGATAAAATAACAACATAACAGTAATTGTCCATGCATGAGTAGTGCGACTGGATGATGATATAAGTTGTTCCTGTGTGTACTCAGCTGCAAACAAAGACCTGAGGCAGAGATGGATAAAAGCCATGCTTAGCCAGTTCTTGCACTCATACCATATGTCCCAGGGGCAGAGAAGGCTTTAGCTGTTGATGCACAGTTGCAGTGTCCATTGGGTGGATCAGTAAAAGGTATATTGCTGCCACCAGCTTTATCCACATAAATGTGAAACGCATGCTCTACCAGTGAGAGTCTAAGTGCAAGATGTATGCTCCCTTATGGCATTCTTTTGCTTTGTATGCAATTGGTACCATATCTAGAGGATCTAAGCTTCTCTATGACTATTTGTAATAAATACTACACCCAACAATTTGTCAATGATTTCTCTTGCCTCAATTACAATTTGCATTGCAACAATAGTGGGTGCTTTTAAATGTATTTTTCAGGAATGGTGTAGTAAAAACTAAGAGCTTACACTAAATAAAACAGTAGACCTGTTGGTTATGAGATTGAGGGAATCAAGAAATGCATTGTATACTTAAAATGCTGAGATACATAAGCAAAAGATTTAGAACGCCCAAGTTAACGTAAGCTTCCCATCATTTAAGAACTTTGCCCCAGCAACACTCCAGTATCTAGTAGAACCATTAAGGAATGTACGCTGGAGCATGATATCAAGCCACCTACTGTGATATCACCTCCACGACATGTGCCTAGATACTTCAGACTGGGGTGGGCGTAGTAATAGGTACTTGTGCTTAGACATGCTCAGATAAGTAGAAAAAGGCAAGCTTGCAAAAGTCTATATAGATTACCAATACCAACTAAGCACTTCTCCAGATAGAGAGGCTTTGGGTCTGATGTTATAAGGACTCTCAATGCTTCAGCTCAGTGAGGACAGAACACTCCCAGTGGTTTTCTAGAGAAGAGAGAGGCCATTTATTGTTCTTCCACCTTCCACAATTGTACTAATGGCGTCAATTTAAAATAAAATTAGATGAGAAACATAACCCTTGGTTTGTGGTAAACAACAGCAGAATATATAGGGGCAACAGTCTCTAGTGTAACTAATTACACAATCAGTATAGCTGAGGCAGTTGATCCCAGTGAACAGCGAAAGCAAATGAACTGCTTGATTAAAGTCTGCAAAAACTTGTATTAGTTGTACAGATGAATGCACTGAATAACACCTACAGAGGCAATCTTCCAGGACAGGACGGTGAATTAAATGGCAAACAGATTGCACCTGGTGCTGAATGAGAATGCAGTGATGTCATTTTTCAAAATGTCGCTTTTTGCTTTTTAGAACCAAACTCTTCATATGTTAATGTGAAGGTTACAGTGGTACCCTGTTTTTGAACATTGATCTTGCCTTATATCAGATAGAAACAGTCCTCAATTCACATATTTTATACTCATTAATACCTTTTTGGGTAGATAATTATATACAGTACCGGTAAATGTCTTTATTTAAGATGAACAGAAGCCATCATTACTATTAAAGGGGCATTCTCACCACTCACACTTACCATATAGTAGACTAGAACAGTACTAGAATTGTGAGTGGGATACGCTCGGTGATTATGCCACTTTAAGATATGCCTGTTAGAGTAGATACTGGACCTAACATAAAAGAAAACCCCTAAGGTTATCTTGGACATGTGTGGGCCAGGTAAATACAGTATCACTTTACTGCTTGCAAAAGAGGTAGCAATTCTACTAATGAAACTATGAGCAACATTATTAGAATTGTCCATGTAAATATTTCTCTGAGAAATAATCCACTATCATCACAAAAAGAAAAGGAAATTGCCTGCAGGTGTCTGTGGAAAAGTAGTGGCACCTGGATAATAATGCAATTGGTCTTGTCTGGTTATCCAGCTGCAGACAAAAACCTGAGGCAGATGTGGATAAAACCAACCCCCATCACCTTGCCCTTGGGGAAGAAGGCATTAGTTGTTGGACAGTTGGGCAGGATCCACCTTTAAAGATATTTTTCCACCCCCATCTATCTCCTATTACTGTGTATTTCATATTTGTAGCGGGGAATGAAAGATATGCCCCCTTGTAGCATTGAGTTGCTTGGTGTCCAATTGGTATCATCTAGAAAATCTATGCCTAATGGTATCAAATGTAATTGATCAATGTCAACCAAGAAGTGATATCTTTCTCAAATACGCAATAATCTCACATCTGCAATAATGTCATTGTGTGACAACTGATCAAAACGGTCATTTTTAGGATTGGTCTTGGCCAATGAATGAGCTCATGTCAAGATGAAAATCAAAAATAATTATATTGTGTTATGAAAGTAAGACCATTGGGAATGTATTGTGAGATTGAAAATGATAAGATGTGAATTGCTACTGAGGACATTTACTAAATAGCATATATACCATGGAAAAAGAATGTATGCTTCACATAGGTTGAAGAACATTACCACTGATAGAACCCCCGGGCTGTAGTATCTAAATGGTCCATTAAACATGAGATATGGCAGAGTGATATCAAACCTCCTACTGTGATATGTGGTCTGAGACATGTGTATAGATGTTTACTACTGGGGTGGGCTTCTCTGAACAGAGATTCTTTAGAGGTGTTATTTAATGCTTCCTCTCTATAGGCCCATGCAGCAGGAAAGGGTGGCTTCTTCATAATAAAGTTGTGTTTATATTGGTATTTTAGAAGAATCCTCATTATATTATCTGTAATGGCTATATTTGAAAACTACTCATATCAGGAGATCACAGGACAATTATCTCTTAAATAGTATATATTATTAGAATGCAGGATTTTGAGGTTATATCTATGTATTGTCAGACATGCCTCAGAAGTGTTCAAAAACTTTCTTGACAGCTTTTCTGAAAAGTCCCACTTTCTTGCTGCATTGGTCTATAGGTGTACTATATTACCAAACTGTTCCAGTAGTTTCGAAAGAAGGGGAAGTTCATTACTGATTGTTCAACCTTATACAATGGTAAATTGGTCAACTGGAAATAGATAAAAACCAAAGGTGATGGTAGGAAAACAAAGAACAGTGGAAGGATTTGTAAGTGTGGCTAGATACAATCAACATAGCTGAGGCATGATACCCCAGTGTGGAGCAGAGCAATTTAATTCTGCAAAAAGTTGCATTACATACTGCAGATGAATGCACCCAACGACACAGATGAGAGCAACTTTTTTTGAAGAGGGCAGCAAATTGAATCGCAGAAAATTACACTGGGTTTATTGGTTTATTTGAGTTGTATAAAAGAGCCTTAATAACAATGCATATTTGCCAATCACAGAAATAGTAACAGAGGAAAGAGGCAGATGCAGATCAATTGAAGTGCTGTTTTCAACCTCTTTCAGATCATTGTGCATGCTGTGAAGGAGTGAGGGTCATCCATTGGACAAACTGCTATAATATAGCTGGTCCCGTATCCAGTATCTGCAGCCCTATTCACTGCCACCAATCCCTATCTCTTTGTATGGTCAAGTGCTCTCCACTGATTTACACTTGAGCTCTATACAACTGATGTCGATAAAAGTGAAAAATGAGATCATTCTAGGACTAAATGATAACACTAGAAGTTGGTCAAATGTATACATTGGTGTAGTGCCTTAGGGCTTGTCAGCTATGCAGGACCGGTACTTATTCAGGGCCAGATTTTCGTGCATTAACTTTTACCCTTTGGTGCTCATCATAGTTCATATAGCCCTAACTACCCATTCATTTTGTAGGTCACTTCAACAAAACAGATTGAGGAAACGGAGTCAATCAAAATATCTGTATGCATCATGTTATAATTTTAACTCCAACGAGTCACTCACTGATACTACATTATATCCCTGTCCCCACCAGCACACATTGTCCCCCTCACGCCTCCCTCTCTCTTGCCTGTGGCCATCAGCGAAGGTTGTATCGGCAATTTGTCTCACTGGTACTGCCCTAGCCCTGTGCACAGAGCATCTCACACCTGAAGGATTCAATGGACTAGCCTGTACTGATCGTACGTAGGTGTCCAGGGGAGGATGGTAATAATGTTGTACTAATTTTTATATCACTCTCCTGAGATGTACGGTCGTTAATGTTTGGGTGTCTTTTCTTGAATAAACTTAATTAAGAAAACTCGATGCAAACTTAAACAAATCCAAAACCAATATAAGCTATTCACAAATGTATCATCATCCTATATATACAAATGAAGCACTGCTTAAGTATTTTGTATCAAAAGGAGACCAAATAATTCTTACCCAGGAGTGGCAAAAATTGCATATTGTAGTAAACTATACTATCATGTTGTCCTTAAAGTGTAAATTATCAATAATCATCAGACGGAAGCCACTAAATGATGATAAATGCAGCTAAGAAATATGACATAGATTCTAGACTTTATGGAAGCAAATAGCTTTTATACAAATAGCAGGGCATCTACTAATACATGGTGTTTTACAAAGCTTCTACATGAACATAGTTATAGAAGGATGGACCTATAATGATCAATCTTTTCCATTATGAAATGTTTCCATTGTGTACCTGTATTTAATATGTCATGAGTTATGCCTTTGCTGGGATAGCTATAGGGATTTCCTTGTAGGAAAATGCATGATTAAATGGCAATTATCTAAAATACATAAACAAAGGTTCACGAGTTTTAGTCTGTTGGCTGGGTTATTTCACGAGTTGACTGTCAGGCCGTATTTCACGAGGCCACATTTTTCGATTCAAATTAAATTATTAGGGCCTTATGGGGGGTGAAGGGCTTAAACTAGTCTTTTTCTACATCGTTCAAATGTAACCAAACCGCCATTTTGATGACGTCACAAGGCCGTGAAATACGGACATAGGTTATTTCATGGGGGGGGTGAAATACGGCGCTCTTTGGTTAAATCAATGGCACTGCAGTATTCCATGAAAAATAAAATATATATATAGACTCCTCCTGCTGACTGTATCAATGTATGACACAGATCAACATAGAGAAGCAGGACATGGGGATAAATGGGTGTGAATGAAGGCTGAAGTGTTTCTTCTGTAAAGGATGGTTATTGGCATGGAGGATCCTGGGGCATTGTGTATTATGAGGGATCATACCCAGCTGTGTATTTTACGGAGCAGCAGTGACATCCCAAAGGCCAACGTCAATCTCATCTGTCTCACATGCGTTTTCTGACAATAGGCGATCTTATAATGTATCTGTAAAGTATAGAATATTTGTTCAAATACTCATGGTTGAGCATAGATCTACCGTAGCTATTTCAGGTAGTGAATATTGTAATTTAGACAATTGTAGGGGTCGGTGGTAAACCCGCAAGGGGGTATCACTCGGGTAATCTGCTCCCCTCTGTACCATACCGATCCAGTAACGTGAGACACGGTCTATCTGATAGGACAAGGGGATGTAGCTCAGTGGTAGAGCTTGGCAAGCGGAAGGCCCCGGGTTTGAGTCCCGGTGTCCCCAAAAACGTCATTTTCGGAGAAAGCATGTCCCTCACACTCAAAATATGATCCTGCCCTAAGCTGCACCATGGCAATGTAGATATTATATGTATACATCCACTATATATATGAGAAAATGATAAAACAGCCGGGGGGATTTTCTTATTATTTACTTTCCCTCCTAGTCAACAACCCTAGAAAAAGTACTCATCTACCAAAAACAATGTGTAAGCCTACATGGTAAGTGAGGTTTTTAGACCCTGGCTGCACAGGTCTCTATAACTGCACAGTCACCACCACACTGCAGCCTCTAGTAGTCCCCACTGTCATTTGTCTGTTGCACTGAGGCTTGTGGGAAGGAGTGTTAAGCATACAGGCTTAGTCTGCATCGTTTCCTTGCATGTGTGCATTGGGGAATGAGTGGTACAGGGGGGATGCTGGGGTGTCTCTTGTATGTATTCACTGAGTGATGAGGGCTATAGGGGATGCTCTCAGGGGCACGACTCAGGGGGCCTCAGGCTCAAGTCTATATGAAGGTCAGATGGTGGGATGGGTACATGTTTCTAGATGATAGAGATTAAAGAAGTGTGTTTGAGGTTACACCGGTGGTTCCTACTTAAACATATGTGTCTTTATGAAACTGTAGCATCCTCTTATAATGATCTGAGAACAGGCAGGTGACTTTAGGACCAAGCAGATCACTGTTACATTTCAGACCAATTCTGTGGCTTTGAGACATAAATATGCAGTGTGATAACTGTTATCTGTGCTTGTCTCTTTGCCCAGTGAATTTCAATGGACTTGTGTTTAGGAAACATATTATGGAACATGGTCAGAATGCTTCAATGTGAGATATTTTTTTTAAAATTTTAGTGGTTGCAAATATGCTTTATCTATGAAAGATCTTATTGGAAATCCCATGTAAAGTAAAGCAAAGGAGGACAGAAAGTAGCATATTACTATCAAAATGTGCCTGTCAAAGAGAATTGAGAAATGCAAGAGAAGTGGTACCTGGATTATTATATGAGTTGTTCCTGTGTGTTTACTCAGCTGCAAACAAAGACCTGGGGCAGAGATGGATAAAAGCCATCCTCAGCCAGTTCTTGTACTCATGCCATATCCCAGGGGCAGAGAAGGCTTTAGCTGTTGGTGCAAAGCTGCATTCTCATGTGGGTGGATCACTAGAAGGTATACTCCTGCCACCATCTTTATTCATATAACTATGAGACGTATGATATACCAGTTGCTTGGTATCCTATTGGTACAATATCTAGAGTATTGCTTCTCTATGAAAGATTTGTTAATCAAACACAAAAGACTGAACAGTCATTTATAACCAGTTTTTCTTTGGCCTGAAGAACAACTTGCATCGTTCAATAACAGCTAGTTTGAAATGTATTTTTCAGGACTGGTAAGGCACAAGCTAAGAGCACATACCAAGTAAAAAGGAACAGACATGTTGGTTACGAGATTAACAGTATCATGAAATGCATTGTATGCTAGAAATGCTGAGATACACAAGCAGGAAATGTTAGATAGTTAATGCCGGATTTAAGGTACGGTTTGCATCATTTAAGAACCTTGCCCCAGCAACACTCCTATAGCTAGTAGATCCATTAAAGAATGTATACTGGAGCATGATATCAAGCCACCTACTGTGATATCACGACTATGACATGTGCCTAGATACTTCAGACTGGGGTGGGCGTAGTAATGGGTACCTGCTCAAATAAGTAGAAAAAAAGGTTAGCTTGCAAAAGTCTATATAGATTACCAATACCAACTAAGCACTTCTCTAAATTAAGAGGCTTTAGGTCGGACATTACAAAGACTCTCAATGCTCCCACTCAATGAGTACAGCACAGGCACAGTGGTTTGTCAATAGTAGAAAGGGGCCATTAACTGTTAGTTCAGTTTATAAAATAGTGATGTCATCAACTGATGATTCGTTTTAAAACCCACCGCGTAGCATTGGGCAGGCAGAGAATGCAGTTTATAGGCTATGCCAATCTATCAACTGGAAATGAAAATTAGATGAAAACTGAAACTCTTGGTCTGTGGTACAGTACAGCAGAATATATAGGCACAACAGTGTTAAGTGTAACTAAACACACAATCAGTATAGCTGAGGCAGCGGATCCCAGTGAGCAGCGAAAGCAAATGAACTGCTTGATTAAAGTCTGCAAAAAATTGTCGCAGATGAATGACCTGAATAACACCCACAGAGGCACCTGGTGCTGAGTTAGAATTGGTTTGTTTGAGGTTTATAAAAGAGTAAAGAGAAGCAATAAAACATAATTTACAAACCACAGATGTAATGGAGGCATTGCCCATGCATGCCTTGAAAGTGTGAGATCAAAAACTACTTTGGCTACCAACGTCAGCTGAATTCTTGTTAATTCACTATCTGAACGTATATGTTTAAATTAAGTCATGATTTGCCTTTTCTCTAGCACAGTGAAGAATTATGGATTGTAAAGATAAATCCTAGCCCTTTTGCTCCTGCCTTCCCATCATCATCCACTGAGGCAGTTGCCACTGCATTGGTACATCATGGTCGGCAGGATCTATTACACACTAGTTCTGCATGCATGCATCAGTACAATACGGGCATAGTGTATCAAAAGACTAAGAGGGTTGAACACATAACGAAGCAAACTTGTCCTGAAGCCTTGAGAAGATCCCAAATGGTCCAATACTTACTGCTGCTGTTGGTGTAAAGGCCTCAGGGTGATAGCCTTGGGGATCTACTAGTGGTGTTATGGGTCTTAAAAGGATCAGTCATGGTCTCCCTTGGTATAGTATTGCATCAATTTGTACCAGGGGAAACTTAGAGCAGAGAGAGACAGATTCAAGAGAAAGAGGAGCGTGTACAGGATCCCAAAGCAAACATAGCTACAAATCACATATCTGAAAAGATTATAAGCCATTAAATGTTGCAGTGGATGGGACATGTAGCGCAGTGGAATTAAGGCATATGTGTTGTCAGGGACAAGGGAAACCTTTTTTTTTTGTTAAACCTTCATTCAGATAAATGAATCCAATTAGGCAATACCCACAATGGTAATCTTTTCAAGAGAAGACAGCACCTTAGACGGTGGACAATTGAGCCTGGTTATATATTTGGATTGGTATTTAGTTCTTTTTCATTGAAGCAAGACCTATTGAAATACTTCCTGCAATTTATTTTGGTAGTACAGGGTACTTAAAGTGCCTCCTATGTACATCAGTAATATTATTGATGTTTACTATCAATATTCTGTCCATATTGCTTGGACTTTGTCAATAGCTGCCAATACATTGTATACTTCTTATTTACAGGTGAATGTCCTTAGCTGAGGCCACAAACTACATTGTGAGTATGAGGTTTTTCATATATTGTATAAGCATCATTAGAATAGACATATTGCCAACAAGGAGTGTAGGCAGTGGCGAAGTGAGTAGAGATTACCAGAAAAATCATGTCCAGGGCTAACAACTTATCTACTCACCACTGGTAATCCCACATGCTCTGATAGCAAGTACTAACATGGGTAGGCAGGTTATAAACAACAATAAGTCCCTGGTATCAAATGATTTACATTCCGAGGGCTCACACATTTTTCCTGATACTGGTGAAATTATGAGTGTTTGGTATATTGAAGTCGGTGGGGTAGGTAAAGTTTGTCGCGAATTCTCAGTCAACTTGATTGATCTTTATCAGGCAATGAATTCTTCTGATTCTATTAGCTGAAGTGTATGATCAGGAATTGCCCCATTGTCATAGTTATTTGAGGTCAAATGGGGTCTAAGGCCATATAGGATCCATAAAGCACATTAATCGGCATTAATTGATAGGTGCATGACTTTCTATGCAACCCGCCATATTTGCATAGTTGTAGGATTGCTAGAGGCTTTAGGTCATTGTTTGTTTGATAGGTATTGGATGTGACCAGACCAGATTGGATGGCATTTTTTGTAAGCGATTAATTTCACAGTAAAGACTGTTGGATCAGTCAGGGTGAACTGCGCCAGGAGTCTCATCAGTTTTGGTGGAATCAGTCTTTAAGATGTTCTTTTAAAAGCATAGCAACTACTTGTAATGATACAGCACCCCTATAGCATCTAGCACACGTTGTCTGGTTGATAGGGATGGTTATGTGGGGAATTGCCTGTCACCTTGATACCACCATGGTACAGCTCACAACGCAAGGGTTCAATAGACATGAAATTACTAGCCTCATGATTTGTTAGTGTTTATGGTAATAGGATTTTTTTTTTATTTCTTTTTTGATAATGTTTTATTTGGATGTATATGCAATATTACATCATCACCTGGTTCGGCTGGCCGTTCTGCCACCAGGGCCCACTTTTACAGTCTCGGTATGAAAAGCTAGTATGGCAGCAAGCTTAATATGGAAACTTATGTTGTATGTGGAACTTATATGACTTAGGTAAGTTTCGATGTTTCAAATAGTGAAGTAGAAATAACATAGGATAATAATGTTGAACCAGTATATATGGGAATTCTAGAATATATTGCCCTGTAAAAGGGTTGCTGTTGTATTAAACTTAATATTAACTAAGTTAAAATACTTAAAATGCTTACTTTCACATATATGGGTGCAGCATAGGGGAATAAAGTGATAAGTATACGGTCAGTCACCAGAATAAAGAATATCTTGTATAAGGGATGATGCATAGGATGGACGAATAGCAACCCATCAGATAATTTGTTGCTAACAGAGACACAGGTAATAATGTATGGGAAGGGATCATTTGGCTAACGTATCATACTTGTTGATATGCGTCAGCAATAAAGATTTGTAGCCTTATTCAATACGCAAATACCTTGACTTTCATTAATGCTGGTAATTTTTCATTTCTCATCAAAATATGTTTTGATGTCCTGAATCTATAACCAAATTATAATATAATATGAACTACTATTTGAGTCGTGAATTTAAGGTTTCGTCACACAGCCTTCTCTATGCTAGTTCTGAACAGGGTTCACATTGGCCACAAGATTGCAGCCATATGATAATCCTCCACTCCTCCACTCCTTCCACAATTACTGGATGGTCCTGTGGATGACACAGCCTTTGTGCTGGTACCAAAACAACATCTAGAGTTAACGAAACCAAGATAGGATTGCAATATGTTACATGATTTGGTGAAAAGAGCTTCATTAAAATATGTTCTAGATGGACAACCTCTTGGCTGATTTTCTCCCTTCTCATTATCCATCTCAGTAACCACTAGTGGGAATGCATGTCTCTGTATAAGGCTTGTCAGCGCGGCCTCATATTATTGGTCTCTAGTTGGGTCAAATGTGTTTAAAGATGTGAGTTTTTATACAAGATGGCTGTAATAGTGGCTAGACCTTATATATATATACTGGCAGAAGAGCCTAGTAAATGAATGTGCAAGTACTAGACCAAGCCGTAATGGTAGCAGGCGGTTTAAGACAGTAAAGACTAAAAGGTCAAATGTCTGATCGGCACTTCCGGCAAAGGTGGCCAGGATAATTAGTGTGGGAAGCAGGACCACATTTCAGCTCAGTATTGTTATTGTTAACTCATTGACTGGTGGCACAGCTTAAAATTATTAATACTGGCACTCTGTTAGAGGATCTAAGAATCTTGATGGGCGCAACTTGTTTCATCTTGTTTTACTCGGCCTGACATTCTTCAATAAAGAATTAACCTAATGTGGCTTGACATTTCACCAAAGAGTGGGTGTCTATTGAAGCTTTAGAAATCTTTTGCACTGAGATTTTACTTGCTGTGAATACTACCAGGACATCAGTATTAGCATTGAAAGGCTTTGTTTCCCTGAACTGTATGATAGGAAAATGGTTACTTTTTTTGCTGTGATTTTAGGGTGCAGCACAAGCTGATATGAATCTAATTTATCATATCTCCCTCATCACAAAGGGTGTTTAAACATTGTAGATAAAGCCCTGGAAAAGGACTCTAATATTATTATGAGATTGACAGTACTCAGATATGTCAGAATAAAAGGATGAGGAAAGTGAATGGACTAAATGGCATATATACAGTGGATGAAGAAGAGTATGCTTATCATAGGTTTAACAGCACTCCTACTGATAGAACCCCCATTATTGGCCAGTGCTCTACAAGCAATGTTCTTCAACCCAGAACACATGTAAGCCCAGATAGTAAGGCCCTGGTCCTAAAGGTCTCTCTAGAACCAGACGGTCACCAACACCGATCATCCTCTAGAAGCCACCCATCTCATCATAGTGGTGACACAAAGGGTTGTGGGTGGGACTGTAAAGCATACAGACTTAGTGTGCAGTGTATGTGTGCACTGGGGAATGAGAGGTACAGAGGGGATGCCAGGTTGTGTCTCTCTGTATGTGTTCACAGCGCGATGAGTGGTATAGGGGATGCACTAGCCATTGTTCCAGGTTCCTCATGTCTACATCAAGGTCACACTGTGGGCTGCATCTAAGTGTCTATGTGACCAGATAAATATGTTAATGTGCAAGTTACATTGATGCCCTGTTTTTGGAACATTGACATTGCCTTATATTAGGTGAAAACATATTTTATACTCACCTGGGCAAAGCGTTTTATCAAAATGTATCTGTGAGAGTAGTTATTGGACCTAATGCCAAACAAAACCTGACCTAAGGTTATTTTTGTTTAAAAATCCTTTGCCATTGAATTATATATAGCAAGAAATACATGGTCATGGTATTAGAAATCGGTAAATTCGGACAGAGGGACTGACTCCTTCTTCCATCGTGACAAGGAAGGCGCCAACTAGTGACGTCACTTTATTACCCGGAAGTGACATGAACGCTGGTTACCCGGTAACATATTTTCCCGCGTCGTCAAATAATCTCAACACTCCTCCTAGACAAGTGAAAATATATAACTTGAGAATACACACAATGAATAAGAGCTTATGAATATGTAAGTATAAACACTCCTCCTGAATGTTGAATGTTCACCTTTTGAGAAATAATATTCAGTGTCTTTAGATATAGGTCTGTGTCCTTGACCTAATATTTAAATGTCCAATATTTTTGAAGTCCTTATCTTGACTTATAAATGTTTTCCAGTAAACTTGTGTTAAATGTTAGTTCTTAAGTTTCCTCCAGTAAACTGGCAGTCCTTAAATGACTGTCAAGTTACATACTAAAATAAACCAGTTACTTTAACTTATTTAGTTTACACAAACTAGACAAATAGCAATCACCTGCTATTATTATTTAATTGAAACATAATACCTATCCTTGGAAAGAGAGGTCACCAGTACTTCATTTCCGTGTGAGGCTTCAGCCCTCACCTCCCTACTCTAAATAAAACTCAGTGTCTCCTGTACACACGGTGTTCTCCTGTACACACAGTGTTCTCCTGTACACACTGTGTTGCCGTACATGACTCAGTGTCCCATGTACACACTGTGTTCTCCTGTACACACTGTGTTGCCGTACATCACTCAGTGTCCCATGTACACACTGTGTTCTCCTGTACACACTGTGTTGCCGTACATCACTCAGTGTCCCATGTACACACTGTGTTCTCCTGTACACAGTGTTGCCGTACATCACTAAGTGTCCCATGTACACACAGTGTTCTCCTGTACACACAGTGTTGCCGTACATCACTCAGTGTCCCATGTACACACAGTGTTCTCCTGTACACACAGTGTTGCCGTACATCACTCAGTGTCCCATGTACACACAGTTATCACAATACACAAATAACACACCCCCCACGTCGTCCTATAGTGTCCACAATACACAATACAGACCCTCCTGGCTACTTACACGTCTCCTGTAATTACCAGCCACAGTCTGTAACTCCCTGTAACTGTCTGACACGCCCCACGACGTCCAAGTGTTCACACAACAACACAGATCCTCCTGATGTCACCTGCAGTCTCCTGACGTCACCTGCAGTCACACACACCCCAAGTCGATATCCTGGCCTCAGTTTGGATCCATAAGTTCCTGTAACTCGTACTCCTGTGTAACTCGACAGCAATACTACAAATCAGCTGTTCCCATAGCTTGCTGATGTCGGCACTTTCCAGCATGCATAAACGTGTTTCCTTGCTGCTCACTTACTGCAACTTCCAAAGGCACCTCCCTACGCGTATCCTGTAGGCCATATGCCGACCCTGCAGCTACCACAGCATCCACGTAATTTCTAGAAGACAATCTCGACATGTCACTCGTGGCCCGACACCTGCCTGCTCACCGCCGCTTCCCGGGCCTCAAGTCGGGCACGCCGCCCACACCGTATCCACGTGGTTCACCCGGCACCTTGTCCGACGTCAGCCCGCCTGCAGCCACGTCGTACAGCCTCACAAACGCAGATCGAAGCGTTCCTGGGTCCATAACCTATTAGAAATCGGTAAATTCGGACAGAGAGACTGACTCCTTCTTCCATCGTGACAAGGAAGGCGCCAACTAGTGACGTCACTTTATTACCCGGAAGTGACATGAACTCTGGTTACCCGGTAACATATTTTCCCGCGTCGTCAAATAATCTCAACACATGGTGGATCTGTGCGTATACTGCCTCGTCTACACCATATTATTCTAGAGTCATTCAAATTTATACAGTATCTTTTACTGCTTGTGAAAGAGGTAGTATTACTATTGATAAAACCTTGAGCAACATTACCAGAATTGTCAATAAAAGGCCCTCTGAGAAAAAATCCACTAACATCATCAAAAGAAGAAAGAAAATCGTGTCTGTGGGAAAGAAGTGGCACCTGGTTGATAATGCAAATTGTTCTTGTCTGGTTATCCAGCTGCAGACAAAGACCTGTGGCAGATGTGGGTAAAACCACATCACCTTGCCCTTGGGCAGGAGGGCATTAGTTGTTCGACAGTTGTGTCAAGAGGCAGGATCCACCTTCTTTTTTATATAATTCTGCCCCCATCTATCTCCATTTAATGTAATTATCTTAGTGGCAGGGTGAAGGACATAGCTCCCTGTTGCATTGTGTCAATCAGTGCTGAATTGATATCACTTGATTAAATCTATGCCTACTGGTATCAAAGATAGCTCATCAGTCTCAACTGTGATTTTTTGAAAAGTTATATCTATCTCAAATATGCATCATCATCATAAGTATCTGTACCAATGTCATTGTATGACAAGAACAGCTGATCAAAGTGGACATTTTCAGGATTGGTGTTGTATGACCAATAACCTCATACCAAGACGAAAATAGGAAACATAATACTATGGTGTTAAGAAAGTAAGACCATTGGGAATGTATTGCAAGAGTGAAAGTACTCAGATATGTCAGAACAAAATTATGAGAAAGGTGAGTTGCTACTGAGGACATATATACAGTGGCTAAGGAATGGATGCTTCACAAAGGTTAAAGACATTCCTCCTGATAGAACCCCCGGGCTGCAGTATCTAGAAGGTCCATAAAACATGATATATGGCAGAGTGATATCAAATCACCTACTGTGATACATGGTCTAAGACATGTGCATAGGTGTTTACTACTGGGGTGGGCTGAGGGCGAATAAGTAGAGAATGAGCAAGCTGGCAGAAACTATAAAGACTGCCAATACCAACCAGACACTTTTCTGAATAAGATTCTTTGGATGAGGCCTTAGAGATGTTGTTTAACCCCTCCTCTCTAGGAGTACCCCATTACCGAACTGTTCCAGTGGTTTCCAAAGTAAGCTCAAGGGAAGCCCCTTTTTATTGTTCCATCTTGTACAATGGTAAATTGGTCAACTGAAAATAAATTAAACAATAAATAATAAACCAAATGACAAAATGTAGAACAATGGCAACAGTTGTTAGTGGCTAGATACAATCAGCGTAGCTGAGGCAGGAGACCCCAGAGTGGAGCAAGTGATTAACCGTTTAATTAAGTTTTGTAAAAAGTTGCATTACTTGCCACACCCAATGACACCCATGAGTGCAACAGCGAATCAATGGCAGAAAATTACACCTGGGTCAGAATCAGAATTGGTTCATCTGAGTTGTATAAAGAGAAAGAAAGAAAAAATATTTACCAAACACAGAAGTAGTTACAGAGAAAGGAGATAATGCAGACCCTCGGGAGTGTTCACCACCTTTCTCATTAGCCTGGGCTCCACTAGGGCGACGCAGGTACCTGCGAAATGTGGCGATCCTTTTAATGTTTTGTTCTTGGACATTTCGCTTCATTTTGCTTCATTTCACTGCAATATCACCCTAAGTATCACCAAGAGCAGGGTGACAATCAGGGGCAAGACTGCCGCCAAATGAGGAGAAATGAAGCGAAATGAGGTGAAATGTGCAAAACAAAACATAAAAAAGATCGCCCCATTTCACAGGTACCTGTGTCTCCAGCAGCCTTAATAGTATTAGTTAGGAGTCCCAAAGTGGTTAAGGTTACTACCCTTACTGCTGGTGGTCGGATAAAGGCCTCAGGGTAAGGGCCTAGGGAATCTACTAGTGATGCTGTAGATTTTAAATTGGGCAAGGTCTCCGTGGGTATACTGCATCAATATAAATCAGGGTGAAGCAGAGCTTGAGGGAGAAAAATACAGGACAACCCTGATCCCAAAGCAAGGGGGTCTAGCAAAGCCTGGACACAGCTGAAATCAATGTTTTCGAAATTCCTGCGGAGGCTGGTACAGCTACCCCAACCATATGGGCCCTAACATGGTATAGGAATTGTAAACAGGGAGGGTTTTCTGATCCCGTATCTGCAGCTCTATCCACCAACCCATCCCTATCTCGCTGTATGGTCAAGTGCTCTCCACTGATGTACACTTAGGCTCAGCGCTGCTGCTGCTGACGAGAGCAAATTATCAAAGAACCAAGAGACATTATCATGTGGGGAAGGAAGCATAGTTTATTTCACATGGGCTCCTACGTGCTCATACATTTCGAAGGGCGATTCTATATTCTTATACTATTTCATTTGTGCTCAATGCTGTAAAACATAGCATCTGATGTTAGTCTAAACTATGTTCGGGTTGTCTACTAATGGATGCTAAGTTCGTATTGCTATAACAAAGGGTATTGGTGTGTTGGTGATATAGGCATGTACAGTTTGCCCATGTAATAGGAGGTAAATAAATAGTACTGCAGTAGTATAGTATGTATCGGAACGGGACTATAGTTAAGTACTGTTTATTACTCAATCGACCTGCAGCCAATCAGAGGCCTCCCTTTTGGCGGGAAATTCAAAAGCAGCCAATGAGAGGCCTCCCTTTTGGCGGGAAATTCAAATAGGTCACGTGACCGGAAGTGACCTACTTCCGGTCACGTGACCTTTGGGCGGGAAATTCAAATAGGTCACGTGACCGGAAGTGACCTACTTAAGAGGGTCACGTGACCACCATGTTGGCGGGAAATTCAAATAGGTCACGTGACTGGAAGTGACCTACTTAAGGGGGTCACGTGACTACTAGGTTGGCGTGAATTTCAAAATAAGTCACTTGAGATTTTTATGGATAAATAAATTTTAAAAAAGAAAAAGCAAGCTGAAAGCTTGCTAAAAAATAATTTAAAAATGTGGCTCTTTTTTTTTAGGGGGGGGAGGGGCACTCTGGGGGGCACTCTTTAAGATGCATGGGGGGGAGGGGGGGAGGGGGGGAGGGGGGAGGGGAGGGGAAGGGTTTTTAAGAGTGAGACTCGTTTCTCTGCCCTCTCTTTTAGAGGGCAGAGAGGCGAGTCTACTGGTTCGTCTACTTACAATGAAATGTATCATGATTGCGTTTATGATGATGTACATCTCTTGCTGGCCAGACTTTCAAGCAAATTTGCCAAAGTCCAGCCCGTTATTGAATGTCCGGCCTAGCCTGACCCTCAGTAGAACAGTCCTTGACCCATCTATTATAGTCCAGCAGCGCCTGACCCTTGTATGAGAGTAGTATTGGCGACATTGGCTGACTCTGATATTTACCTGTGTGTACGGAGGGAGGTGAGGGTTCACAGCCACAGCTCTCTTAAGGCAAAGCTTGCGCTTATAGAGCACTACTAGTGGAGGTCTGGATGAGGAGGCTATGGCGGTTGTCTTCAAAAAAAATAAAAAAATAGCCATGGCGCATGTCGATGTCGCTTAATTATGCTCATATCTCATGTCGATTTTAAGAATTGCTCATGTCACCTGTCACTATGTTTTTCAAGCTTCATGTCAAATGTCACTAGGCCTCATGTCGAATGTCGATTCTAAGAAACAGGTATGTCACTATCTCGAATTTAGCGGTCCACACTGCCGCTGCGGCTGCTGCTGCTGCTGCTGCTGCTGCTGCTGCTCCTGTTGCTGCTGCTGATTTGCTGTTGCTGCTGCTGTCGGTGCTGCTGCTTGTGCTGCTCGTGCAGTTGCTGCAGCTGCTGCTGCTTGTGCTGCTCGTGCAGCTGCTGCAGTTGCTGACGATGTCACGGATGCTGTTGACAGATGCTGCTGCTTGTGCTACTCGTGCAGCTGCTGCTGCTGCTGCTGCTGCTGACGATGTCACGGATGCTGCTGACAGATGCTGCTGCTTGTGCTGCTTGTGCAGCTGCTGCAGCAGCTGCTGCTTGTGCTGCTCGTGCTGCTGCTGCTGACGATGTCACGGATGCTGCTGACAGATGCTGCTGCTTGTGCTGCACGAGACCGAGTAGCCGCTATTACTAATGCTACTAATACTAGTATGAGAAAATACATTTAGTCAGTCGATTAAATCAAGGAGGTTTTCTGACTTCAGTGGATCGTTTAGCCATCGGCCACAGGCAAAACTTGAAACCATTTTATACATGGGGCAATTGGCAGAGTCGAAACATGTTGGTACGATGGGGTCGATCATGTTCATCATCAGTTCAGGCAAAGGAAGTGTGTCGACAGCACGCGAAAACTTCATGTCCGGATGTTTCAACACAAGACCTTTTATCACACTCACACAGCTGCTTTGAAGAGTGAATCCTTGACCAAACTTGAGCTTTTCCAACACAGCTTTGGCCTCCTTCTGTGCAGTAAGGGATCTCTCTTTCGGGGTCATCGCAGTGCTGGCTAGCATGTCCTCAAAGTCTTTAACATAATGCTCCAACGGGCTACAAATGATGTACTCCAGATCATCGTCCGCATATGTCGTCTCCTCGCACCATATTGTGTCTTCTCCTGTTTCGAATTCCGTCATTTTCTGAACAATCTCCTCGTGAGTGCGTTGCATATATCGAAGCTCCTTCAAAGACCAGATAACTTGTATGCCGAAGCCTGAAAAACCTGAAGGAATTTCACCACTACAGTCAGGCCAACTATACGGAGCTAAGAAAAATAGCTCCAACAAAATTTTCTCCCTCTGTCCAAATGAAACTACTTCCGTTCCGATGAAGTTGAAGCATGCTTCTATCCATTGCTCCTTGGTGACGTCCTTCCAATGTTTCTTTACCTCACATGCATCATAGGGCACTGTTTCTCTTCCTGCTTCTAGTGGGAGTTGCTTTTTCTTTCTTGGACTCATTTGGAGAGTTTCGATGCTCTGTAGCGTTGACACTTCGATAAGAAAAGAAGCTGTAAAGGTAGAAATAACCCTCATAACATGCTGAGCGAGCGTGGAGTGGACGATGCTACGATGATGAAGGGCGGGTCGAGAAAGTGTGATGGGTGAGAGCGGCGTTTCACTCCTTATGTACCCTGTCCTAGATAATCCTCTTAAACGGCTGAAAAGACTCTCTCAGTACAGAGTCTCTACTCAATTAAGTGATCTGTTAAGTAAGTTTTCACATGCTACTTGACTACTGCAGGTGGGTTTAGACTTAAGCAGCTTAGTGCACACACGTGTCTGTTAGAAAGCTACCTGCACACCTGCCTTCCTTTTTCACTAGTATTTACCCCTTGCCGACTTATAAGGCGCCTATACACGTGTCAGCCTCCTTATATACGTCTTCTTGCTTCTAGAGCTAAACTACTTACCGTTGTTTTCAGCTGCCGCAGGCTGACTGGCAGCTATTTAAAAGAGAATACCCGTTACCTGTATAACGGATCAGGAGGTTATGAGATTAGAGTGTGTATACAAAAAAGCTACAGGGGGCATGTGTCTGTCTGTGAGGTAGAGACGAGTCCATGTGGTAAGCGACTTAAGTGTAAAACAAAAAGCACCTCCTCTTGCAGCGGTGAGTGGAGCGGACGGCGGCTGGCTAGTTGAATAAGCGTCAGCTTAGAAGATAATCCGTCCACGGGCTGGCGCGTCACACCTGTCGTTAATCACCCCCTGGAGACTTTGTATACACAGTTGACCTGGCTTTATCTCTTCACCAGCTATAATCCCATATACATGTAGCGCACGTTACACTTGTTATCTGTCTTTTCATGCTGATGGATTAGGGGTGGAAGGGGTCCAGGTGAAAAGCAATTTGATTCCTCTCTGGAAGAGGGTGGGGCTCTAGGTGAAAACAAGCTTAGAAGATCCAGATTAGCCGCTCTCTCAGCTATATAAAGAGCCTCAATTTTTAATCTCTGCCCACTTCGTCTTGTTGTACACTATCAGTCACGAGGCAGACGCTCGAAGTAGCAGATGTTTGCAGTATGGTTTATACAGAGGTTACCTGCTAATAGGATTTTGTCAGAATAGGGTGAGTTGCTCTTAAAATGACCATTTTAAATTGGTTGTTAATATGGTATCTGATGTTAATGAGCTAACACCTAACATTGAGGATTATGACCTCCCAGAGGGGCGTCTCGCCAAATTCTCCGGTCTTGACTATAGGCTTAACTGTCTAAAGACTGTGGAGCACGTTAATGGGCGGTCTCCTTACTAATTTCACTTGACCAGGCCGGCAGGGTCAACTAGTCTAGGTAATTACAACCACAAGGGCGGCTACTCAACATCCAAGTGGACCTACTACTACGAGATTGTCTTTTGACCACTCTGCTGCCGCCTGCTGGTCTGGCGATTACATGCTCTAGTATAGTTCTCCGCTCTTTTCGTCAGATGGCGCCACAATAGGGTTTTTGTACATTTCCACGATACTCGCGAACATTTTAAACGCATAATGACCTATAATAAGCAACAAAGCACACTTCTAATATATTGAATATAAGAAACATGTCAACGTTGTGTATTTCTGATAGAATGAGGCAGATTCTTTGAAATATCAACTAAACTATAGCGAGATTGAAAATACTACACCATAACTAAAGCGATATAAAAGCTATATAAAGTCAGAACTTCTCACGGAACGGCATCTGCAACGGATCACACAACCATTCGTCCTCGAATGACACACAGGGCTCCTGTCCAACAGGACTTTGAGCCTTGAAGCTTTTGAGGGAGGTTTGATCTTATGTTGCTTAACATGTGGTGTAATTAATCAACACCGCGGCCCCTCTTTAGGGGCCACAAAATAAACAAAGAATAAAAAAGGGTAAGCCTTAAGTTTAAAGTGAATCTCCCAGGATTTTGGCGAGGCCGACAAAGGGGGAGGTAACAGATTTAAACTGCAGGAGACTATACGCAAACCTTGATACTCTCAGAGGGGAGCCCCATATTGCGGGCCTGTGGTCAGATCTATCACCTCCAGGGTGCAGTCTGCATGTCATAAATGACCACCACAGACATTGGGATATAATGTTAATCCTACTCCAGGGTCTCCATAAATAGCGGGGCTCGCCTTGAGATGGGAAATTCACTACAGCACTATCTGTCGTTGAAAATGGTGCTCGTGTAGAGTCGGGATGATGTACCAAAAGAGCATTTTATACACAATGATACCCTTGTACAAATGCGTATACCTAGTAGGCTGTGTGTTATCATCAAATCTAAGAGGGTGCGCTATAGTTTTATTATACTTTTATAGACCATTTTAAAATCCGAGCTTAGCTTAGTTCATAGTCTCCTTACCAATTTTCACTTGACCAGGCTGGCAGAGCCAACTAGTCTAGGTAATTATAACCACAAGGGCGGCTACTCAAGATCCAAGTAGACCTACTACTACGAGATTGTCTTTTTGTCCCCTCTGCCGCCTAGTTATTACATCCTCCAGTCTAGCTCGCCACACCCTTTGAGCAGCTCCATTGCCTCGGTAAAAGTGTAGGGGTGTGCTTTCCACCTTCAGTCATCCATAGATTCGATCACCATCACCCCCCTTGAAATGACCTCAGCTGTTAATTAGGGCGTAAAGCAGCCCAACAACCAACCAAGTCCCTGTCAAAGATGTGAATAACGAACGCGCTAGTATAGTTCCCCGCTCTTTCGTCAGATGGCGCCACAATAGGGGTTTTGTACATTCCTACGATGCTCGCGAGCATTTCAACGCATACTGAGCTATATAGGCAACAAAGCGCGCTTCTAATATATTAAAATATAAAAACAATTCAATATTGTGTATTTCTGATAGAAATGAGGCGGTTTCCTTAAATACCAACTAAAATATAGCGAGATGAAAAATACCACACCATATCTAAGGCTTTATAAAAAGCTATAGAAAGTCAGAACCTCACACGGATCGGTATTCTGTCTGCAACGGATCACCCCTGACCCACTGGTCCTCGCATGCCACACACGGCTCTGCCGTGTTTGTGCTTTGAGGTATCACCCATCAAGTGATCCATGCTGCCCAACATGAGGCGTAATTAATTACGCTGATGTTGCATAGCACAGCGGCAGCATCTAACTAACTCTAAGGAGTTAGTCGGCCCCTCTTTAGGGGCCACACAATAAACAAAGAATACCCTGAATCTGGGACCTGCGGGCGAAGGCCCCAACTGTGAAGTCATTATTGGCCACATTGGTAATATCAATTAAAACTTTAGACAACACCCACCTTAAGTATCATTAACGGACAATATCAATAAACTTAGCATCCTCTTGGTTACCACATTTAGCACCAATTTTACAACTCACAGGGGCCACCCTTGAAAATAACACCAGCCTCACCACGCTTTTATTGCTCTGCTGATTTCTCCAATCCAAAACATTGGGTATCTAGTCCAGCTGTGAGCTCATTAGGTCAGCCCTTTGTCGGCCTCGCCGGCAAGTCCCGGATTCAGTATAGAAAGACTAAGGGGGCGGGGAGTAGGTTTTTAAGTTTAGCGCTATCTGTGTCATTAGACCATTCTTAAAAATCGACATGTGACATGAATAAAAAATTCTCAATTACTGTATAAGTAGGCGCCTCAACTCTTCCTTCAAATTCCGGCCTTGCGGGTGGTCAAATTAAAAAAAAAAAATTCCTAGTAGTCTATGGTCCCAAGAGTCCGATTGTATCAATTACGGTGCCCCTACATTTTCCCCCTTAGTGACACTAGTGATGGGACACGTTCATCTCAAACCCTTAGCCTCTAGAGAGTTCAAAATAGCGCTGCCGCTGTAGTCTGCCCGTTTCTGTGATCAAATATGCACCCTTCCTAATAGCACCCCCACTGGTGCATTGCATAAAAATAGCCCTCCTGACCTCATTTCTTGAGCTATAAAAAAACACAAACCCCTCATTTTAATCACAATATCATGGCAGTCAACATGAATGGAGTCATTAGTGGAGAAAGATAAGAGTCTCTGTTTTCTGTAGCCTACAATATTATGGTGACATTCTTCATGTCAAAATGTAATAAATAAATATGAGTTGTTAAAACTTGTTACCATGGGGATGTTGGTAATTGTGTTCTTGAAGACGTATGTGAAATCCAGATGTATGTGCCTCTGCCCAACAATGACCCTAGCCATTTTAAGTAAACCTGTTCTGTCTGAGTTAGAAGGGTGCCTAGGGCCAGAGCTACAGAACCCCTAACTGCTGTGAAAGTGTCCCTCTCCTGCCTAGATCACAGAAATGGGAAATATGTTCAGATGCATTCACCATGATATTTCTGGATCTAAGCAGATCTGAAAAGCTCTCATACTAATGGAACCACTATGTATTTTTTAACTCATTTTTCAAAAATTTATCAAACTCCCTACCTTAGCGCCCCTATAAATAGGGTTAAGTACCTGTCCGACTCCCCTACCACTGCTGCTGGAGGAGTACCGAGAACTACCCTCTTTTTAGAAAACTAAGTAAAAATATCCTTCTTCATGTCCAGTTACATACAATGTCGATCAATTTGACACTGTAGCAGCATGTCTCCATATCTGTATGCTGCATAAATGCACAATACACGGTTCTGCACGCACTTAAACCAAGGCTAACATGGGTGACCTATATAGATGTGATACTCTCGTTTTCGGGGCTAGTAGAAATTAGGCGGCTAATATAGACGTTCCGGGTTCGAACCCTCACTAAGTTTTAGTCAAGACGTCTAGCCACAGGCGCCTTAGGCGACGAAAGCGCGTCAAGGCGTTTACAGGGTTCGAACCCGTGAGCTGCTCCTTGGGGTCACAAAAAACGCTTCAACCTTAAAATCCCATAGGAAAAAAATTTTGGGTTTTTGGACTTTAGGCCTGAATTTGGGGGTGATCCCGGGCTGATAGAAAAATAATTCTTGGACGAGCGGATAGCTCTGGATCTCTTTTTATCTAAAACAGCGAAAAATTGATTGTGGTTCCGCCGCAATTCATCCGACGAGGGGTAATCAGCCCCCCCCTCTGCCAATCATGGCAGTGAATTTAGACGGCGCGCAATCTCTCGCAGCCACCGCGGACGGACCAATTAGTCCTGTCGGCATCTTAGTATGGTTCGTGTGACCTACTTAGAGGCTCACACGGTGGGGGTGTGTCCGGCGTTCGGCGCGCTGATTGGCTACTGGTGGGAGGTGCTGTGCTGCGTCAGGAACTTTACCTATTTGGGACGGGTGTTAAAGGCGCACTGAGTTGAGGTGCACCTTTAAGCAAGAGCGCGATCCGGTCGTCGCGTTGGTAGCCTTACTACCCGTCGCGCATTTAACTAGAGGCTTAAGTGTGACAAATGACGATTCTTTGTCGACGCGACTACTAACATCAGCAGCATCGGCAGCAGCGGTAGCAGCATCGGCAGCAGCTATAAGGTGAAAACATGTTCAGACACGGTCGGCGTGTGAGACCTGTCCAGGCACGTCCGAGCAGGTTCGAACGTGTCTGAACATGTTCCGGAGTGCAAGACGCGTGCACACACAGACCGAACAGACACACACAGACCCACACACCCACACACCCCTATGTAGTGTGGGATGTAAAAGAAACCCTTGTCTCGGTAAAAGGGCCATAGATTCGATCACCATCACCGCCCTTGAAATGACCATAGCTGTTAACTAAGGCGTAAAGCAACCCACACACCCACACACCCACACACCCACACATTTTTCTGTATGAGCCTTCAGACCTGAAGCTGCTCAATGTACGGGACTAAGTTTTGTCATAGGCCCTACGGACGCTACTCAAGGGGGAATAAGAGAGCTGTCTCACCATGACATGGGCTGGCTGTAGTTTTTTATGTTTCGGTACCTACAACCAAACAGCCAGTACCCACCCCAGGGCTTCATGTCGCACGCGGGAAAAGTATAAAGATTCGAACGGTGGCGCCAACTGTCGGAATAGCGGGTACACTACGTCAGTAGTTCTTTTGTTCTCCGCTGAGTGACTGGGCGAAATGTAGTCGGTAGCTCTATTTTCTGTGCACTGTTCTGTTCATTTTCTACACTTAACGCTTAAATAGACCACGTGTTTGTACAAGCTAGCCGTTTTTATCAGTGCAAAAATTAAATAAGCATCGGATAGAACAATAAAAAAATGAGAAAGTAATCCAGCACTTAGTATAACGCACCAGTTTTATCATGAGACACCGAAAGTCTGGTTTTTTTCGGGTGCATAAGACAGTCGACTGAGAGCTCCAAACCAACCAAAACGTACCAGAGGGCGATCTATCTCAGAACGTACCCGACAGGGCAGGGGCCTTCTACACCCCGGCTCTGATGAGCAAGCGAGGGCCTATTCCTCTTTTGAGGTGGGCCCAAAATTGAACAAAAGAATAAACTCAAAAAAAAGCCTTAGGATTGAAAGAGTTGTAGATACTGATTTTAACGAGGAAGTCGCATTCATTAGTTTACAAATAGCCAGTGTAAGTACGCCCATGTATAGGAGAGAGACCTTGCTTATTTCTTATAGGGTTGTAAGATAGTCACATCATGATGCACATCATCATAAACGCAATCATGATACATTTCATTGTAAGTAGACGAACCAGTAGACTCGCCTCTCTGCCCTCTAAAAGAGAGGGCAGAGAGGCGAGTCTCACTCTTAAAAACCCTTCCCCTCCCCTCCCCCCTCCCCCCCTCCCCCCCTCCCCCCCCATGCATCTTAAAGAGTGCCCCCCAGAGTGCCCCTCCCCCCCCTAAAAAAAAAGAGCCACATTTTTAAATTATTTTTTAGCAAGCTTTCAGCTTGCTTTTTCTTTTTTTAAATTTATTTATCCATAAAAATCTCAAGTGACTTATTTTGAAATTCACGCCAAC
This sequence comes from Harmothoe impar, assembly GCA_947462335.1. Lineage (NCBI taxonomy): Eukaryota > Metazoa > Annelida > Polychaeta > Phyllodocida > Polynoidae > Harmothoe > Harmothoe impar. The sequence continues at coordinate 22,010,758 of OX381710.1, read as the reverse complement.
CTAGTAGTCACGTGACCCCCTTAAGTAGGTCACTTCCAGTCACGTGACCTATTTGAATTTCCCGCCAACATGGTGGTCACGTGACCCTCTTAAGTAGGTCACTTCCGGTCACGTGACCTATTTGAATTTCCCGCCCAAAGGTCACGTGACCGGAAGTAGGTCACTTCCGGTCACGTGACCTATTTGAATTTCCCGCCAAAAGGGAGGCCTCTCATTGGCTGCTTTTGAATTTCCCGCCAAAAGGGAGGCCTCTGATTGGCTGCAGGTCGATTGAGTAATAAACAGTACTTAACTATAGTCCCGTTCCGATACATACTATACTACTTACTGCATTTGCTATAATGGACTAGGCATTCTTAAAAAGAGCCAGCGTCAATCCAGCGATAAGGTTGTAAGGCATGAGCGGAAAGGTAGGTCATGTAGTAATAGGAGTGTCTAGTTTACTATGAGAAGTAGAAATTTGTATCAACAATGGGTTAGTAGAAAGTGTATATGGCAGTATCTCCAAAACAGTTTTATTATCTTATTCCACTACCCCATGGCATGATTAACTAATTCGAGACGAGTGTTGGATGTGGACATTAAGCTCATGGTTAAGGAGTAAAATGCAGTCTTACTAAAGGATGGCACAAATGTGGATCAGATTACCATTAATATTTCATATATATATATATATATATATATATATATATATATATATATATATATATATATATATATATATACATACCGACAATTGTTATTCAGCAACTGCAATATCTAATGCAAAATTGAATGTGATGTTTGGAGATTTCCATACGTGTATGATTCTGTCAAGTGAAGGCACAGTCAGACACGTTTAATGTATTGTACAAATTGTCAATTTGACATAAGATACCACCTCGACTGAAAAAGTCAAGGCTTTAAACTGTTCTGTTAGACTTGCGTTATGCCCTGGAATAAATCACATATCCCACAACCAGAGCAGCAGGCTTTAACAGGTGTGTGTACAATATCGTATATATCCATGCCTTGCATGTGATTTGAGCAAGGCTAATAACTAGTGATGTGAGCTGCGAGCATGAAATATAATGCGAGACGAGAAAACGTTGTCACGCCATGTTGCCAGCAATATTACACCGGTATTCTGATGGCAGGATGGTTGACGAGGTATGATGCAAGTGGTATACCATGTTCAATATTGGTACAGTTCATCAAATGTTACTATCATACTTATAATGTGTACCGTATTTGACGTGATAAGCGCCCTGGGCGCTTATGAAATTATTGCTATGGCGTTAATAAACATAAACCTGAATAAAACTTCAATGAACCAATAGGAACGGTGGAGAAATATGGCATGGGGAAAAGGGCAGAAGAGCGAAGTGTGTGAGATGTGACCCTATGGTTATAGCACCTACCACAGGGGGGAGAGGGAGGGACAGAGGGCGGGAGAGAAAGAGGGAGAGTGTGAGAGAGGCTGAGAGAGAGAGGGAGTGTGAGAGAGAGGTAGAAGGCATGAGGGAGGTGAGGAAAGGGATGGGGAGAAGGAAAGGCCCTTGAACATTCAATACCCAGCTGAAAGCACATCACTTCACCCATCCCCTTCAAAACAGCTTGTGTCAACATGGCACAGTTTATAGCATCAAACTGGTAAAATGAGCTACCCTGGCACTCATGTCCAGTCACGGCTGCTGAAAAAAAGAAGTAATTAAACCAAATTGTTGGAGGCGGCGTCATTATCCGATGGTGCTGGCTGGTGACATTGCTAAGGCTGTCTGCAAAAAACCTGATCAACACCAACACCGTCACCAAGCACGCCGACGTTGGAGGGGACTAGAATCATCTTAACGACCCCTTTTTTTTACTTTAAAACATCTATTTGAGCTGGATAGTTGTTAGTGATTGACCCTTTGTAGATTATGAAAGACACTCAATAACGGATAGTATAGATTATTCTTAAGGAAATCAATGGTCTTATACACAACAATTACCTGGCCATTTATTAACATTTTTATACGTCAATAGCTTCCTGTAGATCACGTAACTCTGGTCTGGTACATATGGTACAGTAGACATATTAATTGAACACTTTCAGATGGGAAAAGGTACAAAGTTCTTTGTTGACATCCCTGTTCTCACACTGACTGTCTTTAGTTGAAGCATATTACAGACTTATTGTATAGAGGCTCTGCTGTTAATGACACTGTTCATTCTCCATATCACGACACACACGTCAATTTAACATTTTCTTTCCATATCATCCGGTCATACCATAACTTAGAATGACATTGTAAAGCAAATGATTCATGGTCTAGTTGATGCAAATGCTGGCAAAATAGACAATGCATATTATTAGTGTCTGTGCCTGCAAGACAGACATTGTTGTATGGGCATATTGTCATGGCGATAGTTATTCATGTTGCTATTCACACTACCGCCACAGGCATGCCAAACAGCATCCAGTGACAACAATTGATAGCCAAAGAGATAAACCGTGAATTCAATCACGTTTTATAGCTGCTTTGCAGAACAATCTGTCTCCTATGGCAAAAGAGGTAGATTGACAAGTATCCAATGAATTAAGTAACATTAAATAGGTGCCGTTGGATGTCCTGATAGAAACACTTGAGTCAGAATGAAAAAATATCTGAGAGCGGTATGCATAACACACATATATATATAGCCTAAGTGGCAGTTATATTACAATTCTAAACAGATACCTCAATACCACTGTTAATTTCGCCTAAACACATTATGGATTGTTAAGAAAAACATCAATAGTAGAAGTTACAGCTAGGAGAAAACAGCGATCTTGGCATGCAGGTTTAGGTAATGGAGGGATTTAGAAGTAAGGACATATATTCCATGAGAGGTCTAAGCTTAGTGATATTTGTATTTAACCCACGGTGGACGCCTGAGACAAAGGATTCGCACCTTGGGTATATTGCATACCCGAGGGTTAAATCAGATCTATCTAACACATAGACATATATCAAGGCAAGGCAATTTCACAGGGCACTTTAACTGTAAGGGAACAAGCCAGGTGGGGAATGCCTATTGCCCGATGATACACAGCCGATAAAGTATGATTAAAGCCAAGAGGAAAATTTAGTGAGAAGCAAACCATACATGTGAGGGAATTCACGTCAGCTGCCATTTATACATGACAAAGGCGTATATATGGAGAGTGATGGCATTGTCAGAGGATACAACGACCAAGCTGTTGTGCTATTCATAAAACTGGAAGATGTTACATTATTGTGGGGGTCATGAAGAATGCCTTAAACAGATGATGGCATATTTGACTACCCTCTTAACTAAACCACATTGGTAAATTTACCTTAGATTAAGAATGGTAAAGAATTTAGCTCTTCAAAAGGAGAGCATTTAAGGAAAATGAATAGATGCTAGATAGTTTCAAATGTTTCAAAATACCATCGTAACAGCTCCAGTAATATAGCCTGCAGGCATTACATATTGGCCAAATCCTATTCCCACGTTACTCTCCATCCCCTCTGGAGAGAGCTAGTATCACTTACCCTGGTGTACATCTTGACAGTAGGAGGGGGGAGAAGTGGGACGTATTTCAATTTGCAGTCTGGCTGGCTGGCGTGTGGTTGCCAGCTGCAGTGTCTACAAAGCATATTCTCCAAAGTGTCAAATGTTGGCTGTCATGGAAACCTGAACACACAGCAGGGCAACCTGGGATTAAAATTGGGGACGTGCTTGCAGTCTCCAAGCATAACGCTATTTCTTGCATCATGTCTCTGTCGGAAGCTGTGTTCTGCGGTTCCTTGCAATGAGAAGCTTAGAATTCGATGTGCACAGCCCTTATGGAGAACGTATTGTTCCCTGCGCCAGAGTTGAATGATGTCAATCATATTGACAATGCTGTGTTTTATTTCAAACGCCAGACAATTCGATTTCTTTATGGTGTTTTTTTTTTATCAACAATCTCACAAAACCACACTTCACGTCATTTTCTCTTTTTATAAATCTCTTGGAGAGGAAATGGGTATTGTTTTAGATCACCATTCGTTTCGGATCTTTTGAATTTGGGGTTTTCGAAAAGGAAAAAGTAGTGTTCATTCTCCATCCTCCTCTCTATAGGAATGCTAGGCTCTTGTGGGCAAAGCCACAGGCTGATGGCCCGGGGGATCCGCTAGTTATGCTTTAGATCCTAAAGGGATCTCTCAGAGTCATCCTGGGTGAAATGTATGCCAACAATTTGGAAGGTGAGAGGGAGAAGAAACCCCACAGCAAAAGAGAAAGATAACAAGAGAAAGACGCAGGGGCTTTGGGAATTAGACTGGCATTAACGAGAAGAATACAGGAGAACCATTTAAAAGAATAATATGTTGGAGATGGGGCGAGGATAAAAATGAGAGAAGCAATCTGATAAAATGTTTATAGTTTAGATTGTTAAGTATCTATTGTATAAGCTAGTGTATGTAAATGATCCTCTGAATATGGGTTGTTCCTCAAAACGAATATATTTAGGGAAAATGTCTTTGTTTTTTTTAATCTGAAATAATAATTTCGAAAAAAGCCAGATGTAGTGTATTTCATAAATGAAATCAATTTAGTCTATACACAGCCACATGGGTCCCACATCCAGTTGTGACCACCAATAATCGTCCACCAGTGTATTGTTGCTGTCCGCTGTAGTAAGCAGTAAAAGGTCCCGTATCCAGTATCTGCAGCTCTATCCACCAAACATCCTGCACCATAATTATGTAATTTTAAAAAACCATGGGTACCCAGTAAACACCCTACGCAGTTCCAACGTAGCTCAGAGGTTTCTCTAGGTAGATGTCCAACCAAAAGGTTTGAGATTGGTAATTTTGGAAGGTTTGTAGACGTCAAAACGTTAAGGTTTATTTACGTTCAACAGATGTAGACGTCTGATTTACGTTGATCTACCTCGTTCAGACGTAAAAAATCTGCGCAGATCTACTTTAAAAGACGTAACTTTTCAACTTCACTTGGGTAGATGACTTTTCCGTGTCACACTAGGTGGCAGCACTATCAATTATGGAGAGAATATTACAGCTCTTTAACAAATCTACCACATTCAAGCAGTAAATTCTTATCAATTATGAATTCAATATCATGCAAATAAACCATATTCAATAGTACATTTATATATAAAGGACAGGTGATCAAAGTATTGTGCATGAATAGGTGCTTTGAGGCACTTTACTGTGAGGACACCACATTGGTGGTAATGGGAGAATTACAAAGCCTCTCTGCAGCCAAAACTATTCAACAGATCTATACTGTCAGGCTGTTCATTTGAACTACACGAATATACTATGTAGAATGAGATGAGATTGAAAATTAAAGTAGTTACTTTGTAAGAATATTGTTTGTAAATGTAAATTTGTCTGCAATATATTACAAGTCTTTGTCTGAGTCCCACTATGTAGAATTATATGTAATGTGTTAAACATAGATTTACGTCTTCAGGAGCTACGTAAATCAGACCTGCAGGGTTGAGATTGGTAAATAAACCTTAATGTTTTGACGTTGATAAACCTACTAAAATTACGTAGTTCAGACCAAAATTCAACGTAGATTTACGTCTGACCAACGTCGTTGTGTTTACTGGGTAAGAATGAACACAACATAGCGGGATATAAATAGACAGCAGCACATCAACCCTAATGGACTGTATTGTTGAAGCAGTAATGAGTCTGAAAGGAAGGAGCTCTCGGGGTATCTATAACAAAGGAGCTATGTTTCAATAAGATGGCAATATATACATCATATCATAAGTAAAGGGTTGATGGAAAGCAAATACACACAATTTACATAGATAATCTGAATAATATGGAATTGGATGGAAAGATAGAAAGTGAAAACGGGGGGATTGATAAAGGCAACAGTTGAATGTGATAATGCAAATGCCAACTGAAAGCTGAGCTATGCTCCTTTAATACCACGATCAGGTGGATAAAATGATGAAAATCCACTGGCTAGACACCTTTAGAAATTAGAGATATGAAAAGTGATGATAAATCCCTGGTCTCACCCAATGGTGGTATTCAGAAGTACAGCACACATTGACTGAATAATATGATATGGTCGGGCTAGCCCAAAGCCATGGGTTAGCAGCAGTACTTCCAGGCAATATTTATAGGACCCTAATCATCACCCTCAAATAACTCTATAGCTATAGGGATAACACTGCAGCTAATACATTATGGTTAGCCTAGGGGTAAATTCATTTAGTGCCAGACTGGGAAGGGACAGCTTGATGGATGGACATTGCAGGGGTGAGTGTGTCCTTTGAGCCCCAAATAATTCAGGGTTACAATATTCTTAGCTTGGGAGGTGGAGAGAGCAGACACCTATATCATTTCAGGCCACACATTTTGAATAGTCATCACTTCAATCTCTAAATGCTCACCTATCAAGCACTGGGGAAAGGGGATGCACCAAAGTGATCACCAAGGTCCTCTCCTAACACTAGATGACTTGGCCCTCACAGTTTATGGGTCCTGGGCAACCCTTCCTCTGACTCCCAGTTAGCAAGAATATTGTTATTGGCCACCCACAGTGAGGGGAGGACTGCTAGAGTACTGACTATGGATAATGTACAAACTCATGATAGCTATTGGAAATTGGATAGAGAGAGAGAGTGAGAGATCGAGGAAATAGAAAGGAACTTAAGGAGACAATAATCGGTGGTAAAGAATGGAAGAGAGGAAGACACAGAAAGAGAAAGAGATAATGCAAGGAGAGAAAAGCAACGGAAATGAGGTGACTTTTCCACCTGAACACAGTTTGTGATAACATGGCACAGTTTTCAGCATAAAACTGGCAAGATGAACATCACCACTCATTTCTGGTCATAACTTCTTTAAAAAGTCATTAATCGCTGCCAAGAGGCCATAATTTATAGCTGATGGAGCTGGCTGGTGGCACAGCCAAAACCGTCTGCAAGAAACCTGATCAGAACCAATTACCCATAAAGACAAACAGGGGGTGAAGGTCATTGAAGGGGACTGAGGAATCACCTACCGTAGCCTTTGTTCTTACTAGACTTATACCACAGCCTGCACGGAGAACAAAGCATTTCACACCTCTTGTATACTGCATGCAGCTAGTGGTATAAATAAGTTATAGGCCTTGTACCAAGCTAAGGCCCCCTACTGTATTTTGTGTACAGCTTGGTACTCGTCCTATAACTACTACATATACCACAATGGACAGTAAAACCATACGCATAACTGACAAAAGGCTGAATAATACGTTTACGGTTCTCAATAGGTATATATGAATAAGTGTAAACCTGATGCACAACTGAAACGTGATACATACTTTATAGAAATAATGACTAATCAGGATTTTAGAGACATTACCTTCAGGCCCAAGGATATTGTATTGCGTAATGGCAAACAAATCTCCAATATTTCCTGGGAGATTGGATTAAAAATAACCTGCCTTCTTCCTGCTTCCTGCATGACCATCCTGTTTGCTATGCTGTGACGCCTGCATGGTTCCAGACTATAGATAACTTCTGCTGATTTCATAACACTTAATTGGCAAGTGACCCCTGACACCAATTATTCTGATACCAAAGACAATCAATCATCTCTGAACCTGACATTAAGGGAAATAAGGTAGTGAAAATGGCATTTGGGAGAAAATTAAATTAGGTTTTTGTGAAGTTTAATGTATCTGTTGTCAATACTCACCAGCCAGGAAGGTATATTTGTGTAAACACTAATAAATCATAGAAATCCATGTTGATATTACCACAAGACTAGTGCCGTGTGGAATATGGGCCCTAAAGAGAGCTGGCTTGGTTATATGATGAAACACATCGAGTTCTGTCTTATAATCATAGCGAGTAATATAGCTGTCATTGTGTATCTTCCTCTGGAGCCATCATCCTTCAGCTATTCTGCCGTCTTATAATATTATACAGGTGTATTAGGTTAGTAGACATCGTTGGTAATTACTGTCTTAATCATTCAGTGTGGCCATTTACTCCTCTATCAACTGTTACATTTGAACATTATATTCATTATGCCCTTCAATATCAATGTAAATGGTAAGAGATCTATACACCATATATGGCAGGTCTGCTATGCGCCAGATGACAGAATAGGGACAGAAATGACCAGTATGAAGAACCTAATTTATTTGGACCCGAGCAATGACAGTTGTATTGTATGTAGAAAAAACATTCATACCCATACCTAGTAGAGGGACTGTTAAAGTACAGTGATATTCTATCCTAATTTTGATATTATAGGTTATAGGAATCGATCAGAGATACAATCTACAATCGCTTAGATAAAGGCACTACGTGGCTTTAAGCTCAATACAACAGGACTCATTCTGAAACAGAATTCCAATAATGTCATGTCAGCTTCTGTCCCCTGCAGACAGTGAGCCAACCTGATTGTCAGAGAGTGCCCCAAGAGAAAACCTAGACAGTTTGAGGGGAGCAAAGGGGAGATTATAATTTGGAACCTGGCTGTTGTGCCGCCAATGGTCTCCACAGGGCACATTTTACCGCAAGCGAGTGTCAAATGTCAGCCACCATGGAAACCAGAACATGCCAGAGGGCAAAGTGGGATCAAGAGTGGGAACATCTACAATCTCCAAGCAAAGGAAATAACTGGAGGCTTCACAGCCATTGGGAAAGATTTATAGTATGTGGTGCAAAGCTTAGATTTGATTGATTACTGTTGCAGGCACAAAGATCATTGTCCTTATTCCCCCCTCCCTTATTTTCTAGCCATCAGCATGTAATGAAATGCCTTCTACATATATGCATTATAGTGAAGTAGTGTTAGTTAAGAGAACAAAGTGACTTTAAGTTACCTCCCTTAATGCTGGGGGTGATATAAAGGCCCAGGGAGGATGGCCTATGGAGATCTACAGGGATCAGTCAAGGTGTCCGTTGGTAGAATGTTTGTTCTGCATCTAGACGATAGATTGGGGAGAAAAAACGAGAGTCAAAGAGAAAGAGATGAAAAGGATACGTGATAAACCCTCAGAGGCAAAATATCAACGTAGGAGCCATACAATATCTGAAACAAATGTCTTTGTTATTTCTCTGAAATGACAATTTCTTAAAAGAAAGTGTATGCCATTGACATTCAGTGTTGTCTACACACCCACACACTTACAGTCGTGGCCACCAATACACGTCCACCAGTATGGTATTGCTGTCTGCTGTATTATCAGAATACAGGCAGAGGTCTCATATCAAGTATCTGCAGCTCTGTCCACAAACCCATCCTTATCTCAGTGTATGGCTACTGATGTACACTTGATCTTAGGTACTTCGGACTGGATGAACATTTATATTCTACACAATAAATATGGCACAAAATATAAGTCTAAATGTGTAAAGATTGTCGTTCATGTATAGCAAAAACACTAGGGCAATCTGTGTAATTGGGTGAATAGAAAGTGAAAAATAGCAGGATTTACAAAAGTCAAAAGGTCGAATGTGACAGCTTAACTCCAATGCACTTTTGATTAATCCATAGTATTTGTGCAGTAATGACAGATGATTGTTTGTAATTATTTTTCTCTCATATTAACCAATGCCTTTACCACTGTTACATGAGAGTTGATGGATTCGCATTCATGATGAAACGCTTATGTGGAGTCTAACATAATGCTCCAAAATGTAAACTATAAATTGAGCAGGATTAGGGCTTGTAAAGTCAGAATCTCTCTATAAAGTGAACGTGTATTTAGATTTGTTTTGTATAAAAATTACATACACTGAACTTGCTTCCTCCCTGAAATAAATCATAGAAGTTTATATCAAAACCAAGACAACATCAATACATTGGCACACTTGGTCAAGTCTATTAACCAGTACATGTGAATGATGCATGTGTGCTGCGGGCATGAAATATAATCCTAAATCAGAAGACCCCAGCACGGCATGGTACCCATGCTGGTAATATGACACGTGCATTTGAATTTGTCCTGGGGTATAACACTGGAGGCCTTACGGTGTAGGATGTTTACATTTCCCCAGCATGAGGCCAGTTGAGCAGGTTATGAAAAGGAGACTATTTGAGCAAGTCGTTCTAACATATATGTAGGTCTATATCTCAGATCCAGATTGAATACCAGCATGCTTATTATTGGGCAAACACAGCTTTAGGAGTCTTGGAGCAGGCAGTTGTAGCAAATGATAATCTGACACCCCGAACATGTGGATAACATGATAAGAATGCAGTCGCTAGAAAACCTTTGAAATCTGAGCTATGATAAGCCATCATACATATATGATCTCACCCTAAAGAAGGTTTCAAAAGTATAAAACCCTATGACGGAATAATATAGTGAGGAAAGCCCTGGCTCAAAGCCATGGGTTGGCAGCAGTACTTCCAGGCAATATTTACAGGACCCTAATCCTCACCCTCAAATAACCCAGAACTATAGGGAAACACAGCATCCAATACATTAGGACCAACGTGGGAGCCAAGCCATTTATTGCCAGATGGGGAAGGGGCAGCTTGATACATGGACATTGAAGGGGAGGGGGTCTGACTTGAGGCCCAAATAATTCGGAGTTACAATATTCTTAGTTGGGGGGGGGAGAGGTTAGAGACCCATCTGATTTCAGGTAAAACATAATGCTATATTTTTCATATTCATTACTTCAATCACCTATCAAGCATGGGGGGAATAGAAAAATGTCCACTCATGAGAGATCTCTAAACCCCTCCCTGCTAACACTAGATGACTTGTCCCTCACAGTGTATGGGATTAGAGCAACCATTCTGCTCCGGCCTCTAACCCCTGTTAACCTGTGTTGTTGTTGGCCACACAGAGGGCGGGAGGTGCTACTAGACAACTGGAACCTTGTTGACACTTACCAGCAACGGGTAAATGTGCGCACAGATGGCAGTAATCATTAGATTCTTTTCAACTATAAAGTGTAGCATAGACTGAATACATAGTGATATGCTATATGCATAAAAAGAGAGAGGGAATGAGATAGGGAGGGAGAGGCAGTGTACATGTCTGAGGGCAATGGAGAGATCATGAAACATAGGGAGAGAGGTAGGCAGGGAGAAAATATGAAAAGGAAACATAAGACCGTGATGCTATTATGATAGAGAGAGAGGGAGGGACTGAGGGAGAGGGATAAAGGGAGTGACACACAGACAGACAGAGAGGAAGAGTTGTGTCAACATAGCAAAGGTTGCAGCGTTAAACTGGTAAGATGAGCCTCCCCACAACCCATTTCTGGTCACGACTTCTAAAAATGGAAAGTCGTTAATCCAAATCACTGCAGAGGCCATAATAATCTGATGAAGCTGGCTGATGGTAAAGCCAAAGCTGTCTGCAGAACAGTTGATTACCCAGCCCGACAGACAGACAGATAGATAGGGGGTGACAGGCCATTAAAGGCACAAGAATCAACTAAATCGTCATTTGTTCTTAGTGTTAGCAGTCTATACGAAAACCTGCCAGACACCGGCTATAGCCGGCAAAAACTCCCTTGGTCCGGCGGAAAGGTGTCTACTGCCGGCCAGAATGGCTGGCTCTGTCATCTAGAGATCTTTGTCTACATTCCAGTTTTCACGGCTTGTAAATCCGACCATTATTAAGGTTTCTACAGCATAATATAGGAAGCGGATATATTTTCAGTATATGTTCTTCAGTAATTTACATATTAAAATGATTTATATAATTGTAACATGCAGGGAGACCTGCTTTATGTTTTATTTTTGAATAATAAGATTGTACTCCGATATCCGGGCCTGCAAAAATTATGCCGGGCCTGCAACAAAAAAATCTGCAGGACCAAATGTCCTTCATGGTGAAAAAGTTTTTGTATAGACTGTGTTAGGATGCACAGTTTTTGCAAAAGTGCCCAACTGAATTTGATCACAAAGCCTGACAAAGCATTTCAAATGTACATATCAAAAGGTATGTTTGAATATGGCTAAACTTGATCGGTGATTGACATTGGGCAGAGCCCTTATAAATAGATATGATGACTACTTGGGATATGAGACATTGCATTCAGGCTTAAGGATCTGATACTGTTGAATGACCAGCAATATCCTATAATATTATTACAGCAGGCTAAAAAGCAACCTGCATCCTTCCTGCTTCCTGCATGACAATCATGTTCCCTAAGCTGTGACTTGTGGCTGATTCCTGAGTATTGACTTCTACTGATCTCATAATGGCACGTAACTGACACTTAATTAGCACACATGGCTAAGGACTCCTGACACAAATTATTTTGGAACCAAAGCCAATCAACTCTGATACTTTTCCTGACATTAACGGCTGATTAAGGGAAATGAGGACGGGAAAATGAAATTTGTTGGCAAAATTAAAGCTAGGTTTTTATGTAGTTTACCAATCCATTTTCAATACTTGCCCCTCACCAGCCAAGAAGGTACATTTCAGTAAACCCTAGTGGATTTTAGGAATCCATGTTGGAATAACTACAAGATCAGTGCAATGTGGAAGTCATATTGGCCTAAAAGAGGGCTGACTTGTTCACATGCTGGAACACATCAATGGACAGATGGACGTCTTATAACCATAGCCACATAATATAGCTGTCAATGTGTAGCTTCCCCTAGGGCCTTCACCCTTCAGCTATTCTGCCACCTCATATTACTCATAACAGCTGTATTAGGTTAGTGGACATCACTAGTAATTGCCGTCTTTGTCATTTAGTGTGGCAGTTTCATCTCCCAGAGACACTAAGAATCTCACTAAGAATAAGATCCAATATCGATGTTATGATACACTTCAGAATTGGTGGCAAAGATCTATTAAGGATGTGTGTGACATGTCATCCATGTGGAGCATGGCAGAATAAGAACAGACATGTCCAGATTGCAGCAGCTACCTCTAAGAACTATATCACTTCCACTCTAGCAGTGACAGTTTTATTGGCTAGAGGCTCTATTTTGTGCCCTTCCCTTCATATCATCCTGTTTTCCTTCCGACAAAGGCTCTATGAAGGCAACATATATAGGTGCTGCAAATGCTAGGAACATATAAGAACGAAAGACATTCAAGGCCTTTAAGGGCTGCCTGGTACTTTAATGTACTATGCCCTGTGTTATTGTTTGAAGTGAGTAAAGCATAATCGGGTCAGCATGGTGCATACATGTAAAACTAGCGGATAATTTGCCAGGGCTGCATTTATGATAACAAAGAGGAAAATCACTGGCAGTGCTTGAAAACACTCTGTGGCACTTAGATGATTAAGGCTATATTGCGAAAAAGGCAGTATTCATATTACCATTTCCTATCCCATCATAGGTAGCCCATAAATACCTTTATCTAGGTGGATGGTCCGGGGGATGGGCAGTGAGTTATCTTGTATATTTGCTTTACACTTATAGACACACCTTCCAGCTCAACAGTCAATAAAATGAAATAAGGACTCATCCTGAAGCCAAATTCTAATATTGCCATGTCAGCCTCTGTCGCCTGCAGTCGGGGAGACAGCCTGATTGTCAGCGCCCCAGGTGTAAACCTAGACAGTTTGAGTGGAGGGAAGTGGATATTGTAATTTGGTGCTTGGTTGTCATGTGGCCGACGGTCTCCAAAGTGCACATTTTGCCGCCACTGAGTGTCAAATGTCAGCCACCATGGAAACCTGAACACGCCACAGGGCATTGAGGGATTAAGAGTCGGGACATGTCTGCAATTCCCAAGCAGATCCTTGCTCCTTTTTCATCCACATCATATTTCTGGAGGAGAGAGCTATGAGATAGCTTTGGAGAGGGGATCTTATGACACCATACATCATCTCTAAATACCACAGACTCTTTGGGATGTCACCCCGTATACATCTCAAACTTCGCAGTATGATATAATCTATCACTTCAGCCACTATATTCATATTTTGAATGACGAGAAATTTAATATGTCAACGATGCTGTAGAGGATAAACAGTGTGTGAGGGGATAATTGAGACAGAGATTCTGAGTGAGCATCAATAAGTTGAGGGTCAGCTCGGAAAGGTTTGCATGGAGAGTGCTTCTCTTCCTAGCTCAAAGCTGAATTAATTCAATCGGGTGCTTTTCATCTTGATAATTGCTGCGCTTCATGTCAAACACTGGAAAGACGTTTTCCCAGGAACTATCCATCAAAACGATTAATATTTTAAGCAATATACTCAGGTAAATCATGTTACCAAAAATTTCAGATCAATTATCATGAATTCATGGCTATACCAGATCATGTTCCTTTGTCAACCTGTCTTAATTTGATACTGTAAGGTCATACGGTGGATCATACCGTCGATGGACAATACCTGAATACAAGTAGTGTCTGATAACCATGATGCATCATATTTGAAATGGAATTGATATTTTGTGAGGATCTGGGTCAGGAAGTAGATTAATATGAAGTAGATTTCCCGATGTAAGGCAAAATAAAAATGCCATTTCAGGTCAATGACAGCAAAAAAAAGAACATCATTATATTATTCTAACTATCCTACTTTAATCAGACTAATAGCACACAAATTGGGGCAGCAAGCTATCATCAACACTGCATTTTGCGAGACCAGTATCCATTAGTTAATGCACTATGATGTACTAACAGGTCAAGTAGACAATTGATCCTGGTTTTGCTTCTGACATCCATGAACGCAAATTGGTTAGCAGTCAATGAACCACGATGATTGCAATGACGTCACTGTTGTATGGCTAGAAGTACCTTTACCAATTGTGAATTCGTTTGTTTACAGTATTCTGACTAGTTTAGACTATACATCGTATACACCTGTTGCCAGTGGGATAAGGCCGCTTACCTCTTCTGTTGACATTGCAGCCCCCAGTACCATGTAAAAAGGCATGTAGTTAGACCTCTAACCGGTTTATCTATGGCAACTAATGCTCATTTTTGACATGAAGTTCCTCTTTCATGTTTGGACAATTGTGAAATATATTCCCATTCATAACCTATGGCATCCCTTTCTTATATTACAGAGACTCTGGGTGCTGCCTGGAGATGCTACTGACGTCCTCCTAGGCTGGTGACGCCGCGTCCCGTGGGGTGGCGCCACTAGAGACGCCCGAGGGACGCCCATCAGACGCCGTCCGTAGCGCCCCCTGGATGACAGGTGGAGGCTGCACCACCCTGCAGCCCCTGACAGGTGCCAGCACCACTTCAGCACCACCTCCCGGCACCAGCACCACTTGTAGCACCACCCAGGGTAAGGGTGGGCCATGTGTGGAGAGGACTCCTCAAACTTAATGCTGCCCTCCGGATTACCACTGTGTTAGTGACTAGACACTAGCAACACCATTGTTGGGATTTATATAATTGCACGATTGGCATGTAACCTACAGATGTAATATCATTCCCACTGGCATACTTCCCCTGTTGCTGGTTAAAATGATTCTAGCTAGTGCCCTGCAATCCCAGGAGTGGGAGTGGTGACAGCAATGGCTTCTTCAAGCACTGAAAATCAGAACACTCAGCAGATGTGCCATTCCTAGTGTCTACACCCCCTAATATCACCAGGACCCTTCCCTACTGGCGGTGTGGTACCAGGCAGGACCATGTGTGGAGATGTGTTATCAGCACCACCTTAACAGACAGGGCCACCACCATTAAGAAGAAGAGCACCACTAGATGCCACCACCACCCACCCTCTCAGCATCTTCCACCACCTCCGTCTGAATACCCCCACCCTCCCAGCACCACGTCACCACAGTTTCCTCGTGTGTGAATACTACTTAATAACCAGCATTGTTGCCATTTGCAGACTATAAGCACGAGCTGGGTCAGTGTCCGGGTAATTAGCACCAGATCTATTGTCACCACAGCCTAGGCTGGCTGTGTGTTTATTGAAACAGGAAACACCAATTTCTCCTAAATGGAAATGATTACATAGGACGAGAATGAGCACTATCATTGGTCGACTATTATAATACAAGTCTCCAGCCACTCTATTGGGCTGACACCAGCCAAGGACAGTTGTGGTCAGGTCAGTCAGAGTGTCGGTTGGAACCACATAAATGGTCGCCAGGAATCAGCAATTGCAGCATTTCACAAGAAACAGCAGTCGTAACCAGAGGCCACATCAGCAGCTATTAGCAATTGTAGACTAGTTGCGGCAACAGCTGCAACATCAGCAACATTCAGTAAGCAGCAACAGCTGCAACATCAGCAACATTCAGTAAGCAGCAACAGCTGCAACATCAGCAACATTCAGTAAGCAGCAACAGCTGCAACATCAGCAACATTCAGTAAGCAGCAACAGCTGCAACATCAGCAACATTCAGTAAGCAGCAACAGCTGCAACATCAGCAACATCCTCCGGCACCATAGCACCACACCAACACCACCTCCTTCCAACATCAGCACCTCTCCCCCACACACTCCACCCCCCACACTGCAGCCAGCCCTGCCCCTCCCCCACACCCCCACCCTGCCCCACTAACACCCCGACCACCGCCAGGGGCGCGCCGGGAGGAGCAGCACGGGAGGCCCACCAGATGGGCGCACTCTATGAAGATGTGGAGAAGTTCTTTGGAGATATTTTTGCATTCTACGGCAAGTTTCTCGCCCGGTACCCGGTGGTGTTCATCATCCTGTCCCTGACCACGTCGTCCCTGCTGGGGATGGGGCTGCTCAACATCAAGTATGAGTCTCATGTCGACAAGCTCTACACCCCCATGGGCAGCCCAGCCTTTAAGGACCAGGCGAGGCTTGCACTGCTCTTCCCTGAGAGAACTAGCAAGGACTTCTACGGGCACCAGCAGCTACTGTTGGACACCCATGGAAGTATTCTCATCCAGCCTATTGAGGAGGAGATGGAGGAAGGGGAAGACGGTGAGGGAGAGGGGGAAGGGGAGGAGGGGGAGAGGGAAGGGAGTGGAGGGAACATCAGGAGGAACATCCTCACAGAACCAGTGGTGAAGGAGGTCCAGAGGCTGTACGACGGCATCATGGCCATAGCCTTGGACAAGGATGAACAGGGCTTCAGGTAAGAGGACTGTTAATTATTATAGCTAGTATTGCACCTGCGCCAATGGTACACTGTTAGGAGTAAGTGCTGTAGCTGCACAGTATAAAAGGAGGTACTTTTGGTTTCCAATAGTTTATACTGTACAGCTACACTACAGTAGGTACTGTAGTTCCAACAGTAACCCATACTGTCCCTGTTTAAGGTATTATATACTGTAGGTGTCTACAGTAGTTTATGCCATTATTTTAGACTAGCTCTCAGACAAAAGAAGTTAGGACCTATGGGAATCGAACTACCTACCTTGCGATCCAAGGTCCATTGCTCTACTAACTGAGCTAGCGGGGCTGGCTGTATATTGTCATGGTCAGAATAAGCTTTTTCATTCACATGACACCAGGGAGTTGGAGAATGGGAAACAGAGCTAGGAAGAGGCATGAGGAGAAGGGGAGAGAGAGAGAGCTTGTATGTGTATAAGCTATATAAATAGATAGATAGAGACAGAGAAGGGGGAACCCAGTAGCATGAATATAATTACTTTATTAGAGCCACATGGATTTTGATAATCATAAAGTTAGACCATAGATTAAACAATCTCAAAATTAGGGACCTTTAGAAACGATGACATAGTTCATTATACACAGATGTAGTCTATGCTTCTAGCATTGCTGAAGTCTATGTTTAATGAGCTAAGTCAGGTTTGCTAAAGGTCTCTAGCATCTCTTTCTTACCTGCTCCCTCATTCATAGGAATCAGCAGGCTTTTCATCATAGGACCATACAACTGTCCAGCTAGCTCAGATAGCAGAGCATTGGACTGTGGGTCTGAAGGTTGATGGTTCTAATCCCAGTGAAGTTTCTCAAATGTAATGCATTATCTCAAAGGGTGTTGAAACATATTCAGGGGTGTTTTATACCTGGTTCATATCAATGCTCTGTTATACTACAGCAATTGGGTAACAGTAGATTATAGTGTGGACTGCAACAGTACTGACTACTGTAGTAAGCCTATGTGTGTTTACAGTAGGTGAGTCTGTTCAGGAACAGTCTGTGATACTGGAAACCAAAAATACCTCCTTTTATACTGTAAATCTAGGTGGATTTAGCTGTGCAGCTACACTAACTTCTGACAGTGTAGAACTGTGCAAATAACCCTTCTGGACCATTTCTACACCAAGGTATATATTATCTGAAAGCATTCGAAAGGAAAAAGCTGGTCTCTTTCTGTAGGGCCCAGAGTTCAGCATTGGCTGATTCATATTCAGGGAGAGTCAGGCAATGCGGGACTCTCCCTATTGCATAGCTTTCTCTCATAGAGAGGCAGGTACGTAAGACTCGAACGTTAGTCTGGCAATTTTGTACTATGAAAAGGAAGCCATTTTGGAAACTTAAAACATGTCTTATTCTGGAACGAGAGTCTAATCGTGTTTGTCCTTGCCCTTTACTGGTTGCAGTTACGAGGACCTGTGTGCATCGCGACACAAGGCGTGTGTTGTGGACGGGGAGGTGCTGCTCACCGAGCTGCTCAGGAACGTGTGTCTCAGCACCAACCACTCCTACCCCTACCTACAGGCTGCAGCAGGGGGCCGGGTGGAGGACCTCAGGAGGGTGAGTAGTGTAACCCTGTAACACCAACCACTCCTACCCCTACCCACAGGCTGCAGCAGGGGGCCGGGTGGAGGACCTCAGGAGGGTGAGTAGTGTAACCCTGTAGCACCAACCACTCCTACCCCTACCTACAGGCTGCAGCAGGGGGCCGGGTGGAGGACCTCAGGAGGGTGAGTAATGTAACCCTGTAGCACCAACCACTCCTACCCCTACCTACAGGCTGCGGCAGGGGGCCGGGTGGAGGACCTCAGGAGGGTGAGTAATGTAACCCTGTAGCACCAACCACTCCTACCCCTACCTACAGGCTGCGGCAGGGGGCCGGGTGGAGGACCTCAGGAGGGTGAGTAATGTAACCCTGTAACACCAACCACTCCTACCCCTACCTACAGGCTGCAGCAGGGGGCCGGATGGAGGACCTCAGGAGGGTGAGTAGTGTAACACTGTAACACCAACCACCCCTACCCCTACCTACAGGCTGCAGCAGGAGGCCGGGTGGAGGACCTCAGGAGGGTGAGTAATGTAACCCTGTAACACCAACCACTCCTACCCCTACCTACAGGCTGCAGCAGGGGGCCGGGTGGAGGACCTCAGGAGGGTGAGTAATGTAACACTGTAACATGTAGCACCAACCACTCCTACCCCTACCTATAGGCTGGGTGGAGGACCTCAGGAGGGTGAGTAGTGTAACACTGTAACACCAACCACCCCTACCCCTACCTACAGGCTGCAGCAGGAGGCCGGGTGGAGGACCTCAGGAGGGTGAGTAATGTAACCCTGTAGCACCAACCACTCCTACCCCTACCTACAGGCTGCAGCAGGGGGCCGTGTGGAGGACCTCAGGAGGGTGAGTAGTGTAACCCTGTAACACCAACCACTCTTACCCCTACCTACAGGCTGCAGCAGGGGGCCGGGTGGAGGACCTCAGGAGGGTGAGTAATGTAACCCTGTAACACCAACCACCCCTACCCCTACCTACAGGCTGCAGCAGGGGGCCGGGTGGAGGACCTCAGGAGGGTGAGTAATGTAACCCTGTAACACCAACCACTCCTACCCCTACCTACAGGCTGCAGCAGGGGGCCGGGTGGAGGACCTCAGGAGGGTGAGTAGTGTAACACTGTAACACCAACCACTCCTACCCCTACCTACAGGCTGCGGCAGGGGGCCGGGTGGAGGACCTCAGGAGGGTGAGTAATGTAACCCTGTAACACCAACCACCCCTACCCCTACCTACAGGCTGCAACAGGGGGCCGGGTGGAGGACCTCAGGAGGGTGAGTAATGTAACCCTGTAACACCAACCACCCTTACCCCTACCTACAGGCTGCAGCAGGGGGCCGGGTGGAGGACCTCAGGAGGGTGAGTAGTGTAACCCTGTAGCACCAACCACTCCTACCCCTATATACCTACAGGCTGCGGCAGGGGGCCGGGTGGAGGACCTCAGGAGGGTGAGACTTAGATAATATTGCTAATCTAACCCTTTATGTATAATGATTCATTAGCATCGTGATGCACTAATGCTGTGACAGGTAGTAATTTGTGACGTATCCAAAGATTGTATTTATAAGTGTATAGCATGGTATTGTATATCTATAGCGTCGATGTGATGCATGAATGCAGCACTGCTGAATTACTCGCTAGGGCTGCATTCAGGTGTCATGTCAAGCAAGGGGGATAGGGTATCAAATGGTTAATAGCGGATTTAGAAGAGCATATTATCACCTCTGATAGTGGGAACGGGGTGGGGATGCAACTCTTAGGGGCCAGCAGAAACAACCACTTCCTAATGCACCCTTTGACTTGCCCCTTAACATGTCCTGCCAGACCCTGGAGTGCGTGCTGACAGCTGCCTCACCGCCCCTGTGTGCTGCCTGCGGTACAGCTTTTAAGAACGAGATTTTCTTTATTGACCATTTAGTTTGACATTTTCCAAGACACAATGAGGATTCATAAGCAGTGCGTACATCTCACTGAGGCGTACCCGTACGCACATCCATACATCAACACGGTAGACTGAAAATTATATGAATAGGATTTTCAAGTGGTAAATAAAGAAGTGGTAAGACCATCAGTAGACTGTTGTTAAGGTCCTACCATATATTAAACAGGAGTAGCTTGCAGCACGACAGTACTACTCACCCTCTCTGTTTGTCTTTCCCTTTACAGGTTTAGTCTTACTATGTTTGTTCTTCCCCTAACAGGTCTTGCCGCACCCTGGAGTTTGCGCTGACAGCTGCCTCATGGCCTCTGTATATTACTGACCTCCGTGTTTTTTCACTTAGGGTAGTTTGACCTAGAGTCAACCATTACCTTAAAATGTCCGCCTCAATTATGTAACTATTCGTGCATGATAATTATCCTCTCTATTTGCCCGATTTTGCACAAAAAAATAAACAAAAAGAGGGATTTTCATACATAAATAACTACAAAATTGAGGTGAACATCTTAAGGTACTTGTTGACTCTAGGTCAAGCCCCCCTACAAGTTTTGTCCAACCCTGGGATTCGCCCACTCTCCTTCATTACAGGTTCTGTCCGACCCAGGGATGGGCCCTGATGGCTGCCTAACACCCCAGTAGCCCTACTGACCCTCTCTCTTCCTCATTACAGGTGCTGTCCGACCCAGGGATGGGTCCTGACGGCTGTCCAACACCCCAGTAGCCCTCCTGACCCTCTCTCTTCGTTCTGTCCGACCCTGGGATGGGTCCTGACGGCTGTCTAACATCCCAGTAGCCCTACTGACCCTCTCTCTTCCCCATTACAGGTTCTGTCCGACCCTGGGATGGACCCTGATGGCCGTCTAACACCCCAGTAGCCCTACTGACCCTCTCTCTTCTCCATTACAGGTTTTGTCCGACACAGGGATGGGTCCTGATGGCTGTCTAACATCCCAGTAACCCTACTGACCCTCTCTATCTCCTCCATTACAGGTGCTGTCGGACCCTGGGATGGGTCCTGATGGCTGTCTAACATCCCAGTAGCCTCACTGAACCTCTCTATTCTCTCTATTGCAGGTTCTGTCCGATCCAGGGATGGGTCCTGATGGCTGTCTAACATCCCAGTAGCCCTCCTGACCTACTATCCTGACCCTCTCTCTTCTCCATTCCAGGTGCTGTCCGACCCTGGGATGGGCCCTGATGGCTGTCTAACATCCCAGTAGCCCTACTGACCCTCTCTATCCTCTATATTACAGGTGCTGTCGGACCCTGGGATGGGCCCTGACGGCTGTCTGACAGCCCGTGCGTTCCGGCTGCGGTACAACCTGCGGCACGACACAGAACATCAGCGGGAACTCGGGCTGCTGTGGGAGAAGAAGTTCCTGCAGCACGTGGCCGCCTTCTCCTCCAACCACGCCGCCATCTCCTACTCCGCCTCGGAGTCCCTGGACATTGTACTCACCGAGCACGTCGGGGAGGACACCAAGTTCTTCGCGTTGACTATAGTGATTATGATAGTCTACGCGACGTTCGTGAGTTCTGGAGGTAACTGGGTGTCGACGCGGGTGCTGCTGGCCCAGGCTGGGGTGCTGGCTGCACTGCTGGCTATTCTGGCTAGTTTCGGGCTGATGAGTATGTGTGGGATGACCTTTGTGGACATCTGCGGTGTGATGCCCTTCTTGGTGCTAGGTGAGAATAACCCGATTTCCCCTCTCTATATGTTACCCATTTAAAGTTCTTTGTCATTGATGCGGCCCTGGTGAGTAACTCACCAGGGCTGTATCATGATGACCCTACAAAGTTGATACACCCCCAATTAGTCAGCATGGTGCATCAATATACCCCACCAGTTGGTTTCTCGACAGTATGCATTGGTGCACCATGAATACAGATAAACATGAAACCTTACTGCATTATGCTGTCAACGGCCATGAGACCGTACCACTAACAGTTACCAATTTTACGAACTGTATTTCAGAGGAGTGAACTGCATAATATGCCGACCAAGCGTATTTTAGAGGAGAGTAATGCAAAATATGCCGACCAAGCGGAAGAGTAATACTATCAATCTGGAACCTGCAGTAAAACGGTTCTTATCCCCATCAATTAGGAGTTTGCCTTTCCAGCTAATTGGTTTATGCTGATTACAATGTTGAAGCCCCAAGAAGCCACCATGCAGACTAAGGCGGTCGTTAGTAGACGCTGAATGGTAATAGTCGATACAATCTGCCTCCAGATGTTTGGTCATCTATCTATAATCTCTGCTCCATCCTGCGCATAGACGGGAGGAGGCAAATTAATCGTTGCTTTTCTACTTCACACAGAATGATCTTTGCGTATGCA
The DNA here is from genome assembly GCA_947462335.1 of Harmothoe impar. Classification (NCBI taxonomy): domain Eukaryota; kingdom Metazoa; phylum Annelida; class Polychaeta; order Phyllodocida; family Polynoidae; genus Harmothoe; species Harmothoe impar. Next base: position 21,987,944 of record OX381710.1, on the reverse strand, counting down.
TATGGATGTGTGTAATGTGGTTAGGGGCCGGTAAAGTAGTGCCTGATCTGCCAGTTTCTCAACTCTACATTTTTAAGCGTTTGTTAGATTGCAGCTTTGGGAAGAGTGGGGTCATAGTCAAGGCAGACGCGGAGATTGGTGGCATTGTACCTGTTATATGGGCGTTGTGACGTCTGGGACTCTGACAGCAATTAGAGAGATTAGAACACAACAAGGCTATCATTACCGACATGGCTGCAGCCACTAGTTTAGCTGCTAAGTGCATACTAATTGCCAAGCTCCGTTGGAAACAAATGGGATATACCTGTCACAGGCCTTACAATGTGATTAAACTTCATTACACTTTAGCTCACATAAAAGTTCATTAATCATTGTACTGTTGGGGGTGGTTATCTTTCAAAAGGTAGCACACATAATTGTTAAAATATCCTCTTGCATATTATATGTCTCCATGGAGAACAATTTGCCTCGATCCGCAGAGATGAAATCAGATCTAGATTACTGTCACACAAATCCAATGGGAAGCAGCATTGTGTTTCCATGGTATCCAATTATTGCCCGTCCAGGACGGACATTGTACATGGGACTATTGCAGCCCATTCAGTAAGTTGATGAGGCCTGGACTGAAGGCAGCAATCAGAGCACACTGATTCATACAGCTGAAAGAAGATAATTTCGTATGATTAATCATCTCCAGCCTGCTTTCCACTTATAGATGATAATCTATAAGAGGAATGCATTCATGTAGGGTCTTTTACATACATATATGTGTATGATAGACATCCGTTATCAGACTTTCATTTAGAAACGCGGGTCTCCGGGCATCCTCTCAATTACATTTTTCATGTAAGTTCTGATATAGGGGGGGGGGGAGGGGTCACTCAGGGAAAGAGTTAAGGATGCACAGGAACCCATAAGTGCCTCTAGATTGGTGAAAATCGACACGGCAACACGGCCCTTTTAAAAATCGACACGGGCGACACGGCCCTTTTGAAAATCGACGGATAGACATTTTCATAAGGCCCTAGTATATCTATATGTATCCGACACAATGACACGGTTCTCTTGCTTTAATTCGACACGGCGACATTGTCAAATATGTGGGTACCCATGTGGAGGCACCAATATATAACAGGAATATATAATGATCACAAGACTATTCCAAATAATGGTTCACTAGTTAGGCCACATTTAAAAAAAAGAAGGTTTGTTTCAGGTAGCATGGGAAGAAACACTAGGGTCGGTAGGTCGGATTTTATTTTTACAGCCCCTCGACATACCCTAAAATTGACCAAAAAGGTCTAAAAATGGGAAGATTTTTTCAAATATTCAATGTTTTGATAGGCTCGGTCGGGTGATTTGAAACAAACCTTTTTTTTTGGCCTTACCAGTGCCGTATTGTGGTATCTAATTTAATAAAGTCCATCTTCATGATATATCCAGGTGTGGGCGTGGACGACATGTTTATCCTCATGTCCGGCTGGCGGCAGACTGACGTCACCAAGGACGTAGAAGAACGCATCTCAGAGACGCTGCGTTCGTCAGCCATCTCCGTCACCATTACGTCATTGACGGACCTGTTGGCCTTCTGTATAGGGGCCACCAGTCCCTTTGTCAGCGTCAAGAACTTCTGTATATACACAGGTAAATGTCATCAAGGAGCTTGTGATTGACTTTTCCCTTACTATTGTTTGGTATTGTGTGGGAATTTTTATAAATTCTACTTCCCATGCACCACGAGGGATAGAAGGGGTATATCGCAAAGAGGCCTAGCCGAGCTTGATATGAAATGTCTTATATGAAATGGTTACAACGTTTAGATTTTAAAACATTTGTTACTGTCATTTTGGATTCACACAAGAGAGAGAGAGAGTTGCAGGGAAATGAGTGTAATCGTCAACATGTGCAAAACCGCCATTCCATATACTACTTACTGTGAACTCGTGGTAGTGCATGCCTTGTATGGGATGCCGAGTAGTATAGGCAAATGTCCGTTTGGCTAAGGTACACTGGGGTTGTGTTTGTGTACACATGAGGCATTAATGCTGGGGATTAATTACCAGATTCGATGGAGGCTCGTCAATTCAGCAACTTCTGCATCTTACATGAAATTACGCCATAAGTAAAGGAAACTGAGTGTACCAGTGGCGGTTTTACCATATCTGCCGAGGCGGAGATCTGAATAGATCTGTATTTATTTCATGTAATTATTGATTTATTGCGTCGAAATATTCATTTTAATTTCACGATAACGTTACAGTGGAGATATAAAGAACGGAATCCAGTTTCTCCTACCTCGTGGTGAACGAATCCTTCTTAGGTTAGCCACATCAATTCATAACAACGGTTATCAAATAATTTAATATTAAATAGCGCTATATATAATTTATGCTTCTATTAACATGTTAACTGTTTATTCCTCCAGGTGTGGCGGTGTTCCTGTGCTACATCAACCAGCTCACCTTCTTCGGCGGCTGCCTGGTGCTTCACGCGCGGCGAGTACAGGCCTCCCGTCACTGTGTCACCTGCCTGCCCACTGCCTCCAAGCGCCAACTGGAGAACGACCACCAGTCACGGGCCCACGTCCTGTGCTGTGCCGGCCAGCCCTCAGACCGGCCAGGCCAGGACGACAGTCTCTGTGAGAAAATACCCAGCTCCTTCTTGCCGCGTTTGCTGCTTAAAGGGCCCTCTAAGATGCTGATAATCATTGGGTTTATTATCTATATAAGTCTGTCCGTCTGGGGCGCTTCGCACATCAAGACCGGGTTGAAGCTCGAGAACATTGTGCCTGAATCGTCCTATCTTCATCAGTATATCATCCGGGAGCGAGAATACTTTCCAAACCGCGGTGCTCATATCATGTTTGTTATCGATGAGCCGGTGACATACACAGACTCTGATGTGAGAGAGGAATTGAATCGAGTCTTCGCGAAGGCCATGGCTTCGGGATTCCTCGCTCCAAACTTCCGTATATCCTGGCTAGAAAGCTACATGGAATATAGGAAGAATATGTCTTTTACTAATGTTCACCATGACTTTCTGGGGGTCCTACATAGAAACTTCCTAGTGAAATATGACCAGTTTGAGAATGACATCGTCCTTAATGAGGAAAAGACCCAGATTATTGCTTCGAGAATGTATGTTAAGTCTAAGTTGTTCGAGGATGCCACCATGGAGGGAGACCTTATGTTGAGGATGCGGGAGATTGCCAAGAACTCTACACTCCCCATGGTGGCGTATGGGCCTGAGTTTATATACTATGAGCATTATGTGTCTATCCTGAAGAACACCCTGCTAGCCGTTGGGGTGGCCATCCTGGGCATGCTGTTTGTGGCCCTTATGTTCATTCCGCATCCTATATCTATCACCTGTGTGACTCTGACCATGGTGACCATAGTACTGGGCATGTTTGGCTTCATGCACTTCTGGGGGTTGGCGCTGAGCGCTATAACCACTGTGCAGATCATCCTCAGTGTCGGCTTCTGTGTGGACTTCACCGTTCACATCAGTCACGCCTTCATGACGGCCACGGGGAAGAACCGTAACGAGCGGGTTATGTCAGCCCTGGAGAAGGTGGGTGTGCCGATACTTAACGGTGCTGTGTCCTCCATCCTGGGGATCCTCATGTTGGCCTTTACTAGTTCCTACGTCTTCAAGTCCTTCTTTAAAACCATGCTGCTGGTTATAGTCCTGGGGGTGGCTCACTCCCTCCTCTTCCTACCGGTCATGCTGTCCTTTGTGGGACCGCGGCGTACCAGCAAGCCGCGAGTGTTTGTCCCTATCGGGGCCGCATGTGCTAACACCAGTGCCCGGGTTCTCAATGACATGATGAATGACTACGCACGGCCACACCGGACACCCCACATCACCTCCACATCATCCAACCACCACCCGACCACTGCCACCATAACGCCGCCTCCTATCGAGCAGATACAAGAGGGGGGTGAGCATATCGAGCTGCTCCGTATAGAACCACCGCCCCGCCGGGACACCTCGGCACCCGCCATGCTGCATCTCACCGACATCGACCTGGACGAGCGGGACGAGCGGGGAAACCACAGCGACGACGGAAACCCGGGTTTCTATGGCGCACGGGCCGGAAATGGTACCGGAAATGGCACCAGAAACACGGCTGCGGCAGCTGCTGTGTACTGCGGAAGTAGCACCCTGGAGCCGGAGCAGCAGATACGGGCCGCCACCCTGCCACGCGCACAGCGGGTGGTGATCGAGGAGCCCCCCCTGGAGGAGATCCGACTGTCACACTTAATAGCGCGAGCTGACCGCACACCGAGCCCGCTACTCAGTAAACCGCATGTAGACAAACGGGACCGGCTCGGCTCCCGCGAGTTACTCGCACACCTCAGCCACTGTGTCCGCCCCAACAGTCCCACCGAGGACGAGGACAGTACCCGTAGGGAGGCCAGGCGGGTGGTCATTAGTGACAGAAGGAAATCTGCCGATGACAAAGACAAATATCAGATAAAGAAGTTGTGATGTCTGGTCATCACATAGCCTTAATTGTTGTTATTGATGGTAATTGTTATGACTAGAGGATTTGTAATTAAAATCCTTCGTTGTTATAAACCTATTGTTGTGAAAAGTCACTCATCGATTGATTTAAATGGAGGCGTTTATCAGTAGTCATTTTTATGAGAGAAGGGACCAGGGACTCCGAACCCAGACGTCCGACTATGAAGAAGAAATAAGAAAGTCCACTTACAGCAGAGATGACAGAATACAGTCAGCTTCTTATTTTGAGACCATCCACTTTTTCTATTGGAAAGTGGTCGTGATAACAGGGTGGTCTCATTAAAGAGGCCCCGGGGCCAAATAAATCTTGGCATACAGGGATAGGGTTTTTTCCAAAGCAATTATTTAATGGGGTGATCTAAATGCAACTATTGGATTACTCACCGGGGAGCGTGGACACTATTTTCTGTGCAATCTTAAATCAAGACTATCAAATTATTCTTTGCCTAATCTTAAAACTTTAAAAAAAACACAGGAAAAGCGACACTCTGTGGTGCAGGTAGCAGTGGGTTTGATGTACGTTTCGTCTCTGAAAGAAAAGAAAAAAGGAAGAAAAAGTGATTCAGGGGCTCCCAATCACTGGATCCTCCAGCTGGCAGCACTGAACGTGTTCAGTTTAGAATATATACAAAATGATTTATGATGATCTTAAATCTAAGACTAAGAAAATAATGTCCCCGGTGAGTAATCCCGCACGAGCGGTCTTAAGAGGAATGGTCTTACTTAGGGATTTGACTGTTTATAATTGCATATGGATTCCACTGCATTTCGTTTGTGTACATATTATCAGAGTGATATCATTCGTCTTATGAGAAGTGTTTCTATTTGTATATTTCCAGTGGAACTTATTATATGAAACCCCTGATATATTACGTATGTTGTGGGTGAATGTCACTAAGGCATTAAGCAACAAGGAGGCACACATCCATTCTACATGGCGACGTGTGTTGTCAACAGAATATGATGTTAACTCAGTTTTGTTCACATTTATTTATCACTATTGTCAATCCCTCAGGTAACAATAAAATGTTTTATACGACTGTGTTGAAATGTATTGTATCTTTAAGTAGTTATTTCTGTTCAACTTTCCTTTTGGCGCAACGCTGACACTTCGAATTAATTAGGAAAAGGGGATAATGTGTCGATGCATCGGGCCAAAAAAAAAAAGGTGTGTTTCAGGCAACATGGTCCAAAAATTCGGGGTAGGTAGGTCGGATTTTTTTTTTTTTTTTTTTGAATGTTGGAGGTACCTTGAATGAGTCGCGGACTGCCATATTGACTCGCGGGTCATCAAGACGACTCACAGATTCTTACTATAACTAGGAATATCATGAAATTATTGGACATTCTTGTTAATAAGCAATTTCCAGAGGCCGGACAGTTAATAAGCCATGTGATCTGTTCTTCCTGACCAAAAAATTGCTGAAGTTTCCGAAAAATATGAATATTTTGCAAAAAAAATAAAAAAAATTCTCCAAAATCGGAAAAAAATGCTAGGGTCGGCCCTTTTTGAAACTAGGGTCGGGTTGCCTGAAACACACCTTTTTTTTTTTTGGCCTCGTCCCTTTCCTGACAGACTTTCTGATACATATGAGATAGTGTTACTGCCTTGTAGTCCTCATGTGTTAATATCCGGTAAGTGCAAGCTGAGAGCAAAACAAACATGTTCTTATGACTAGAACTCGAAACGAAATAATAATTATCCTGTCCGTCAATTACATTTTATTCAATACTGATACAACCATCCCTATGCTGAAACATACAGACGTTTAAAAATGTGGTGTGGCCGTATGCCATGGCTAGTGACGTCAATAATGTGATACTAAAACCAAGCTAAATTTTGTTGTTTTCTTGTGTCTTTTTAAAGACAGTAATCAGTACAAAATCACACTAAGCAGTATATATCTGCATCGTTCTTGACTCGTTGAACCCTGGTTTGTATAACACGTTATCTACGACCGTGTGTAGTACAACCGAGGTCAAACCCATGATGAAGATACAAATTAATTCCACTATTGTGGAAGGTTTACTTATTTACATGTTATAAGTACTACATTGTCTTTATCTATGAACATCAAATGGCTATATCCCAAATCAATGTAAGAACACTTAAGACTGGGTTGGGTTTTTATAATTTTATTTCTAGGTAGACACGTAATAATATCTACATCATCTAGACTGACATTATTATATACAGGTGTGAAATTGGTATCCGTGGTAAGGATACTCTACGGCATAAATGCTACACTGGCATTTACCATTTCAAATTATATACAAAGTTTAACATGCACAAGGTTTAAAGTGGAAACTACGGACCGAAACTGTCGCGTGCAACAATTACATATATTACGTTGGACCCCACACAGAAAGCAAACTCCTCGGTTGGGTGCATGGTTCATCCTTTTTACTTGGCTGCTCACCTTACTAAATATTCATTTCGTTTAATTATACATTATAGTCTCTTTCCCTGTATAATTAAGGTTATATCTACATAATGTAAATGCGATACTCGGACCTTCAGAACAATACTAACACACGGTCTAGGTCCTATAATTATGAACACCAAAGGGCAGTGACTAGATTGCTCAGGGTGATACAGCAGTGGGTGTTGGTGCCTCTATATTTAGATAAGGCACATATTAATGGTAAGGTCAAAAAAAAAGGTTGTTTCAGGTCACCCGACCGACCCTATCAAAACAGAACCCGACCCTACGTTTTTTTATGCAATTTTGAAGATATTTTCAATTTTAGGGACTGCGGAGAGGCGGGCTAGTACTTTCATGTTTTAAAAAAATCCGACCTATCGACCCTACATTTTCTTGCCATGTTACCTGAAACAAACCTTTTTGGGCCTAATATTACCTGTTAACCTGTTAACAGCAGCAGAGTGTTTTAATTCACTATATGACCCCTTTACAGCATGATGCAGTCCTGCTGGAATACTCGCCGGTACAGCCTTCAAGCATTCTGCTGGTACTATGGGGTTGATACACTACCGATGCATAAATGAAGTGCTGGCGAGTAACTCACCGGCACTTCATTGGTGCATCTATTGATGCGTTATGACAACAAATGAATATGGTGCCTGGATGCCCAGAAGGGTTCTAATGATAATGTTAGTCAACTAGGGATTACCTAGAAGGTAACATTGTACAGGTCAATGACAACTGGTCCTTGTAAGAACCATTAGCCATGCTACCACTTTATGAGTGTGGTCCCTGATATTACAGATACTGATATCGACTAGGCCTACAGTATATGATGTATATATTATAAAAGGGGTAGGAGAACGTTAGGAGTATCAAACATGACTCAACATGGAAAGTATTTAGAATCGATACACATACAAATTCAACTAGTTATAGTCTTTGGAAGACAAACTATAAATATAGATTCAAAATTACCAGATTATTATACTTTTAGTTGAAGGCTATATTGTGTAATTTCACTCTTTTCTTCTTTTGTTCGACCTTATCTGCGCATATCCTGTTGCATGAAGTAGACCAATCAATCATTGTAATTATTGTCACCCTGGGAATGTCTGGCATGGTATATATCATAATTACATAAGTCTAAACCATGTCAGAATAATTACCTAATAGTCATGGTGGTGCTCATATGATGCTTGAGATTGATTTATTTACAATTAGAAATTCCTTCCAGGTGGGAATTAGATTATGTAGCCTTTACTATGCCGTGTTAGACTAAACTCAGCCTTTACTATGCCATGTTAGGCTAACTCCAGCCTTTACTATGATTGGTTAGGCTAGCATCTGCTCACAATTCTTTATTGGAGTTATAGTTTTAGATCCAAGTAGGGGCCAATTTATACAATATACCTGTGGAGTAGAACTGGAGTTATATACCCATGAATATCTGCTCTCTTCTTTATGAGATCTCACACTGTTTCATGGCACCGCAATCCGTCCCTCTGTACAGCAGATCTAGTTTTATATTGCTAATATACAAAACAGACTAATCCCGTCTGGATATTATAAGCACCTACGGATTCTAAATTCAATTAAATATATATAATGTATATCACAAGATAGCATAGGCACTTATCAACTAGTCTCATGTAAAATACACAATCGAGCTTTATATACATAAAATGAACACTGTCTTTCAATGATTTGCATTTCAAACCATGCAAAGGCACTTGTGTAGTTTGCAAGGCAAATGCCTTGTGGAATTCAAGTATTTGGAAAGTCATTGATTCTTTTCTTATCACGAGCAGAATATCTGCTCTTAAAAAGGCACTTGAGGTTATCATAAAAAGCCAACTCAAGAAATAATTAATGCTGTTTGTTTGGAAATAATCAAAACGGTTGAACATATAACACATCCCTGTGTATGTCAGCAGTAGACGTAATGCTTAGTCATGGGGCTCCAACCTACAGGGCTTGGTGTGGCGCCACCTCTAGTCCGATGTCTGAACTAGGCTGATATTCAAATTCCAACCATAAGGCAATGCATGCAACGATAGTTCTCCAAGAGTGAACCAACTTTGAAGGGACAGTTCACATGGGTCCACTTCTTTTCCTTATACTGGTATTTGGATGAGCAGAGCCTTTTCTGGATCACCTGCATTGCATATATCTGTATTGCATTGGGCCCTTCCTTTTCAAAATCCGATTCTGTTCACATTTAAAGTACCAAGTTGGTTACAATCTATTTTATCAGGGTGATATATAGCATTGAGGACTGTAGCCTGTTGGACCTTTATCGAAAGCATATCACTTCCATTGCCTCCTTTCTATCCTACTTAACTGAGAGGAAAACTCAGTTTTTATACAGTTTTTTGGGGATAAAATACAGATTTACCCATTTGGCATGTCAGACAAAGGTCTCATAAATACTTATACGTATTGGGACATCAATGTACAAAGAACCTCTGGACCATGACATTTCTAGCAGACCATGGGCAGAGTTAAGTTGTCCGTGTGGCTGAACACTTTGTGATGTGTCTGTGTGAGTACCCTACACCATGACCTCCTTGGGTGGTATAGGGTGTACAAACATGCCAGGCCCGGCGTCTGTTGGTGTCATCTGGTCATCCGGGAAGTAACATGAATGGAAGCCACTGGATGCGTCTGATGACACAGAGTCACCCTTCCGTCCCCGACCCCGCGGGCCTGATGATGACGACACGTCACTTTTGTCGCTACCCGACCTGTTGAGGAACGGAGATGAGTCGGAGCCATCACCGACTTCATCGTCTTCCTCTTCCTCCTCTTCTTGTCGGCTTGTTTTCTCCGGCTCGTCTAATTCTAACTCTAAGATGCCGGGAGGACCAGAATGCACCATAGCCGTTGTCACGTCGATGGTGACGTCGCGTTCTGACGTTAGAGACAGGTCGTCAGGGGTGTGACTGCCACCAGAATCACTCCCAGCATCCCCTAGCACTTCCACTTCCGCTTTACCCTCCACTAAACACTCATCCTCCACCCCACTTCCGGTGGTAATACCCCCATCACTTCCGGTTGTAACACCACAAGCGCCAGCCTCACTTCCGGTGCACTCATTAACCTCGATGCACTCATCAACGGTGGCTACGCGGGGTACCTTGTACTCGGCAGCCCTGGAGGAGCCGGCCCGCTGCAGGTCTCCGTAGTCGTAGCCGCTGTCCTGTTCTGTGTAGGTGTCGCTGAGCTGGTCCACACCGGAGAAGCGGGACGCTGAGTCACCGGCGTCTGACGACATAGGGATGTAGGAGGCCAGCGTGCTGCCAGCCATACGGAGGTAGCCGGTAGTACCCCGGTCTGCCACCAGCAGGCACTGCTGCGTCTCCAGGTCGATGTAGTGCTGCAAGGGACAGGGGATAGGTAAGGTTAGTATGATACTCGACCTAATTAACAAACAAGTCCATTAGATTTCTTATAGTAAATAGTTTAATTCTGGTAATTTTTAGAATATAATTCAGCCAGAACGATGTGTGTGTGCTTCTTAGGGCGTGAGCGCTGAACATATTGACTATGGTATAACTAGTTATCATGTTGTACATGAGACTGTCTTTAAATATACGTAGGAAGTCAACAAGCTAGACTAACCTGTTTAACACTAGCCTGGAGGAGGTTCCCAAAGCGTTCACTTAGGGCGGGGAAGTCGGGCCGCTCTTCTGGGTCTGCCGACCAGCACTGCAGCATCATGTTGTATCTGAGACACAGGTGAAGCAACACATTGTTATACTGTGGCATCATGTTCTATCTGAGAGGCAACGGTTTTGCAAATTCCCACCTTATAGCCAGAGCTGGTTTTCAGGAAATCAAGATTGTGACAAAATGCTTTCGTAGAATCCTTTTCACATGTACATTAGAGTGATTTTGGTGTGATGAAACCAAGTCTGCCGTAAAATATTTGCTATTTCCACGTTATCTTATAGTGCCTCCCATACAAATCAAAGTTGTTAGGTTTCTTTGCCAAACACTTGTCCTGACTGTCTATCTGCAGACATTAGGTATATAGATATTGTATTGTATCATCAAATGGTCACATGGCCCCCGAGAGTGAGGATAAAAGAAAAAGCCTTTACTCATTACTGTATAACATGTTGCAGGTCAAACTGCCATTGACAGCGGTATATGATACATATGCTGATAAAAGGCAAACCTTGGGTAGTCAACGAGTACCCATTGATATCAAAGAAAATGGCTGTGCAACCCTCCACTTGTAAGGATAGTGCTCAGACACTTACATTTGTTCTGATGCGTACGGAGGCTTTTCCATCCTGTATCCATTCTTTAACCGTTCTACAAACGTCTCGTCAATGGCGATGGTTGGGTATGGGTTACCACCTAGAAAGTATAACGGCATTATCAAACCTCTGTTAACAAACCGAGATAGCAATAGAAGATGTGGTTCGTTTAGTGAAATTATTAATGGGATGAAAATACTTCATTCTTGCTATATATTTTTTACAAAGGCTCTCCTTTGTTATACATCGCAGCAAGACACGCTCCAATGTGTACGAATTCAGTCCAGACGTTTCCACATAGTTAGACCGCCATCTATGGGCAGTCACTGTGGCAGTGTTTGCCCACCATGATTATCTTTTTCTTATACAATTCGTATGGCCCTCCATGGCTTTAAACTCCATCTCATCCAATTACACACATGACGTAACTCAATCAGAAATGGTGTCCTTTGACTACCTCTAGTCATACAACAATTTTAGAGTCTATATATTGCTATAAGCCAAAGTAGATATGAACTTACCAACAGTAAAGAGTTCCCACAGTAAAATTGCATACGACCACCTGTAACAATTAAAATCATTTGTTGATATTTTGTTTACATTACAATCAGGTCAGGAAGGAGATTTACCAGTTAAGAGGACGGCGATATGAAGATAAGGGCCGGACAATGCACCAAAGTCACATTCATTCTCTAAGTCATGCAAACTAGGGTTGGCATTACGAAAAAGGACATTGCTCATCAAAGCACTACATTAAGGTGTCACAGTACAAATTCGCCCCCAGAATGTTGTAGTCGTATATAGTGCCAATAAAAAACGGTACTACTGTGCATATAATCAGTGGTAGGAGGCCTTAAATTTGTCTTAGAATCACAATCTGCGGCCCAAATTGTTCCCAAAGGCCTTGGTAAAAATAATATAAAAAGATGGTTGTTGCCATGGTAACTCTGGGTGGTGCTTGGAGGGGTCAAAGGTCAAGGTTGAAGGTGGCTGGGCACTTTTAAAATCTCTCCAGTTTGGGTAAGTCAGTTTCCATGGCAACTAGCGCAAAATCGGAACACACTTTTTTATGCGGGATGCAAATTAAAAAAATCACATATGTGTTAAGCTTTAATTAAAGGGGTCCTTTATTACTGCACATTCATAATTTTTCCATAGTTTGATTAGATTTTCATAAGATATTGGCAATAAACATCAGGTGACTCTAACACCAATGAACAAAGACATACAACCAATATATCAGTTGCCAAAATATACTCACACGTCGCTTTTTGAGGTATAAATCTTGTGCGTTAATGACTCAAGTGCCAGCCATTTTACTGGAACTGGACCCTGGAATAGAAAATAACATACTGATATCAATTTACAAATAGACAATTCAGTGGAGTTTTAAGGTTTCTACAAAATAATGTATAGCAATGCATCTGTACATTGAGGCTATAATACATAACCTCTCGACATTCGTGAGGCATAATCTAATTATTTATCATGGGCCTTTATTCTGACAATAATGGCAGAATAAAATGCTTTTTAACCTCAGAGAACTTTTTTCATTAAATGTGGGATGCGACAGGAGGCAACTATCTATCTCAATAGAGACTATTCTGCTGTTCCTTACGTTTGTCTTTTTCTGGTAGGCGTCGTACTTGTAGCAGTCCTTGGCCAGTCCAAAGTCGGCGATCTTGACGACTCCGTCATCAGCGAGCAGCACGTTACGGGCTGCCAGGTCCCGGTGGATGTACTACAGGAGGACCGACACAGGGGTTAGTGGGGGACTTGTGATCGGGATGTTTTACAGGATGTTGAATTATAACCATTTATATGTATGTAAGAAAAACGGCGATATACAAAAAAACTCAACGTAGCTTGTACTTATGTAACTCATTGGTAAATAAAAGGAGCGCTGCTCTTTATAAAAAACAACAACGGCAATATAGCCTATCTATTAAAGTCAATTTGGGTTGGCTTTGTTGCATATTTCTCGTATTTGCCTATTTTTCACATAGTTTCACCATGTCGTCACATGTCCACGTGATAGATACAGCTGCAGCCATCATGGTGGTTTTTAGGAAAGGTTAGGGTCAAGCTCCATATTATATGAGTATAGACCATATAATATGCAAAATCTGTCATATGAATAAATGATTGAAAATATCCTCTACTTTTCTGGAAGCGAGGTAGTCCATGCCGCGGGCTATCTGGAAGGCGAAGCAGATGAGGTCCTTAGTAGTGAGGGGTCCCAGGTCTGGGGGCTCGGCCTCCTCGTTACACGTCGAGCTGAGTGACGTGTTGACGTACTCCCGCGGCATGACAGACGGTGCTGCCCCCTCACGGCTCGTACTGGCACTACGACGGTTTACGTCCATGGTGTCAGTGAAACCAGGCCGCTTACGGAGCAGGTAGTTAAGGAGGTTACCATAGCGACAGTACTCCACGATCACGTACAGGATACCTGAGGAGTAAGGGGTCAGAGTTAAGGAGGTTACCATAGCGACAGTACTCCACGATCACGTACAGGATACCTGAGGAGTAAGGGGTCAGAGTTAAGGAGGTTACCATAGCGACAGTACTCCACGATCACGTACAGGATACCTGAGGAGTAAGGGGTCAGAGTTAAGGAGGTTACCATAGCGACAGTACTCCACGATCAAGTACAGGATACCTGAGGGGTAAGGGGTCAGAGTTAAGGAGGTTACCATAGCGACAGTACTCCACGATCAAGTACAAGATAAATTAGGGTATCAGATTTTTATGTACATGCATACTAGGAACCCCATGGCAAACACTTTGGCCTCGCCTGTCACCATTCACCATCTCCATATATACTAGTCCACTACATGCACACTGAAGATAATGGCCTGCACGAGCAATTAATTGATGTATCTGTGTTGGGATAGCCGTCCACTCTTTCTTGGTAGGGACTACATAGAGGGCCTGTGTACACATGTGTGTTGTAATATAGCTGAAAGTACCTAACTTTAACTAATCTAGTATGGCTATCTGGTGGTACAGTCTGTACTAAAGACTATACCACCAGTACTTAACCCTGACCTACCTTTCCTCATGTGCCTGGTGCAGGCACCCAGCAGGTTGACGATGTTGAGGTGCTGCCCGATGTGGATGAGAACCTTCAGCTCTGAAAGCAGCGCCTTCATCTGGTCCGCGTCACTGAAATCTGAAACACAGGGAAAACACTGTGAGATGAAGAATGGGGGAAAGATAATTGAAGGTGCAGTATTGTTTGAAAGACCCAGTAACCCAGCTAACAAAATACGTTATTTAACGTCAAGATAACGTTTTTTACGTTATAGAACGTTTTGCCAGAATAAGAAGCCATAGAGAAACGTTATATAACGATGTATAACGTTTTTCTGTTAATTGGTAAGGCCTCTAGAATCAGAGTGACTGACCACGATGAAGCTTTTATTAGGACAAGACAGCAAGCAAAATCTCATGAATGTATCCATGATTTGAATTCTACTAGTACTACTCTCATTTATTTGAGACCCTATCCCATCATGGCATTGACACAGGACATGTTCTTATGGACCTACCTTTGGGCATCTTGACGGCCACAATGGTTGTCCCGTCTGTCCCGCAGATACCCACAGCTTCAGCTCTCACCACTTTGCCAAAGGCTCCCTGTCCAAGTAGCATTCCTGGGGCAAGAAATCGAAATATGAAAAGATGTTACCACATCCATCTGCTATTTTACAATAAACTTGCAACTTCTCCTCTGTTAAATTGATGCATCAGGCCGACACTTAAGGGGTGTATCAACCCTGAAGGTCTGCACCATGAATAAATGGTGTGTTAGGAATATTTGCAGGCTGACAAAAGGACATTGAAGTGCATTGAAGCGCTATGATTAAATCATCTAGCATTTCTGTCAGCAAACTCACCAAAGTTGAGTCTCTCCCTCGGGAACTCCCACTTGGGGTTGTAGGGGATGGTGTCTGTCTGTTCGTCTATCGGCATGTCCGGGTTGAAGCCCGACTTATTGGCCAGCAAGTACTCGTCTGCGTAATACTAGAAGGAAAAGGGTTTCATAGGGCTTTTAGTTTGGTAGTGATATATTTATTTATTTTTAAAGAGAATACAAAACAGCCAAGTATACAAAGAGGTTTAATCCGATGAAATGCTACAAAGGGAATTTGTCTTAGCCTGGTAATGCCTTCTGGCAATGAATATAACTACCATGTATCTAACTGCCTATGTCATAGTGTGTATAAAGATACATACCTTAGGCTGACAGTGCCGCCTGGTGATGATGGTGACCACGATGATGTCTATAACTGTGCGTATATAGGTACATACCTTAGGCTGACAGTGCCGCCTGGTGATGATGGTGACCACGATGATGTCTATAACTGTGCGTATATAGGTACATACCTTAGGCTGACAGTGCCGCCTGGTGATGATGGTGACCACGATGATGTCTATAACTGTGTGTACATAGGTACATACCTTAGGCTGACAGTGCCGCCTGGTGATGATGGTGACCACGATGATGAGGACCACGATACAGGAGAAGACGCCCACGATCATCCCGATGTGCACGTTACTCAGGGTCTGGTGCGCCACCGTGATGGGAAGGGTGTTTAGCGCTGAACGTAACAATAGAAATAAAAGGTATTATCACAGAATTCGAAACCAGTTCTCTATGTTCATCGTATTATTTTAGCCTAACTCTGAGGATGGAATACACTAGCATCAATGTTTTATGATATTGGATCTTGCAGTGATTTAATAATTCTATTTTCTATTAGATTATAGAATATTAGATATGACCAATTTCAGTGACTGAAGTCGAATGTCTGTGGCAATTATTATTTTGGCTTGTTTGACACTATTTATCATTCATTAAATCGGATTTTAAGTCCAACCAGTTATTATGCTTAATCAGATGTCCTCTATAGGCATCGTTAAGGTTACTTACATCCTACGTTGAGGGTGACGTTGCTGGTGATATTGCCGGCACGGTTAGAGGCCTCACACATGTAGACTCCGCCGTCTGATGCCACCATGTCCTTAAACATCAACCTGTAACACCACAAAACACACATCATGTACACCAGATGGGATAGGGTAACATGGAAGGCTGGTATAGTTATAGTGCTCATTACTTCACACCTATCAATTCCCAGCACTACAAGACGGGATACCAACAGTGTAATAGTAGGGTGGCTTAAGGATCTAGGTGGTCGCCCAGTCCATATCTGATCCTAATAGCAGTGAGTAATGATCATGGTATGGCGTTAAACAGAAAGAGAAAGGATGACAGCTACATCCCAGGTAGCACATAATTTAGTTCAACGTCCAATAACCATTAAATCAACGTTGACAATGTAAATGTTGATTCAATGCTCTTTGCCCACTGAATAATGCTGTTACCACCGATTTATACGTGTGTTCATTCGACTTTTAGCCTGATTAAACCAGGATATTCAAGATGCGTCGTGTATAAGTGGTCATGGATGTGGCGCTAGCAAGTAGAACCATCAAGACTGTGTCCATATATAGGCTATCATGACGACAAAACCTCAGCACACTAAATAACTATGTCCTTTTTTGGGGAGGGGGGGGGGGTCTTAAACATTGGGTACCCACCTAGTGCTGTTGGTGTTCAGGACGATGTCCTTGTGACTGGTGTCCAGGGGTTGGTCGTCCTTGTACCAGCCTATGGTGGGGAGCGGCAGGCCCGTAGCGTCACACTCCAGCACATACTTAGAACCTGGCTCCATACTGAACATACCGTCAAGGTGCTTGGTGAATGTAGGCGGCAGCATGGCTGTAAGTGGGAAACACCACTACTTTAAGAAGGGGGATAAAGAAATATGACACTTCACCGTCTATGCTCTGTGGGCGCTTATATTTGTCTTATTTCTTTTATAAAATCATAGGAAAGTGCAGTTAATACATGTACATCCTGACAAAACCATTTTCAAAAGAGTCGCCAAGCAAGGAATGAGAAGCTAATTTGGATCAAATAAAGACTCAACACACTGGTGCCTATTCTTTAAAGATACAGTTTTTCTTTCATCAGAAAACCTTACAGCTCTATTGGGAAGCAGGTGTGGGGTCTTTGTCTTCATCTTAGTGGTTTAAACCTTTTTAGCAATTTATGTTATAGAGCTCAAAATATATTTACTCAAATTTGAAAAAGAGAAAATGCTTCCCAGCTCTGATTTAAAAAAAGAGCTGAACAATATCTTCTAATTATACACCTATAGTATTGCGCAAATAGACATACGTCTGACGGTGATGTCTGTGGGTGCCTTGTGCTGCCCCCCGTACTTGTCCTCCGTCTGACAGTAGTACAGACCCCTGTCCGACAGCTGTATGTCCTCCAGGGTCAGCGTCTGTACCCGCGAGTAGTTGGTGCTGAATTGGGGGCAGGGATAGCATTAATGTAACATGGAGAACAATGATATAATGCATAAAGTATATCAACAACAATATTACAATAATGTATGTAGTATAGTACTCAGGCCCATCCTCCAGTGCTAACGGCAGAAGTAAGTACTGGAAGGGGATGATTAACAGCGTATGGAGCCGGTATTGAGACACGAGTAGTGAACGTAATGTGACAAGCGGATGGCTATTGTGACTGGTGTAATGGCAAAGGAGAACTCTATGTAAGAAGCTGTGGTTATCTGCATGTAAGTTGTATAAGAAATATGACACAGGTGCCGGCTGCGCAAGCAGTATAAGAAATGTGACATAGGTGACGACTGTGTGAGTAATATAAGAGATGTGACACAGGTGACGGCTGTGCAAGCAGTATAAGAAATGTGGTGACGGCTGTGTAAGTAGTAAAAGAAATGTGACACAGGTAACGGAGGTGTGAGTAGTATAAGAAATGTGCCACAGGTGACGGCTGTGTAAGTAGTATATGAAATGTGGGATAGGTGACACAGGTGTGAGTAGTATAAGAAATGTGACACAGGTGACGGCAGTTTAAGTAGTATAAGAAATGTGAGACAGGTGACGGAGGTGTGAGTAGTATAAGAGATGTGACACATGAGATGGCAATGTAAGTAGTATAGGAAATGTGATACATGCTGTGTAAGTAATTTAGTTACTAGTATGTAATCAATATAATCAGTGGAACTGTAGAGATGTATGCCTCAGCAGTATACGACAGGAAACGTCACGATGAAGAAAGCAATAGGATTTTGGACCATGCTGAAGAAAATAGTGTATTCCTAAGTAATATGGGAATTGTGGATTTAGAGGGACCTTAGTTTTCCTTTACCTTGACTCTGTGATCGACAGGTTGGTACGGTTGGTGAGTAGGATGTGCTGGTCGTTCCGCTCCACGTGGTACATGCGGGGGGTGGAGAAGATTAACGCATGCGCACGGCACGTCAAGGTCAAGGTGTCGCCCTCTATCGGCGTCAGACTGCTCGCCTCCTGCGCAAATCCCCGGTCACTGTTTACATCTAGAAAAGGAGAAGCATATTAATTTCGGATAATGTTGAATAAGGTATGCGCTGTAGTAAAGTGGACCCCATAAAGACTTGGAGTAGAGGGCTCACATATTGTCAAACAGACAGATAGTCACTGGTATATGGGGCTAATTACCCCTTGATAACGGCAAGTTCCATTCTTATGTCGCCACAATACCAATTTGCTGCCACCTAGTAACCTACCAGTGCTGCATTTATGCATCGTACCAACCTGTCGGCAGTATAACCTACCCTGTAGGATTGGCATGATGGATAAATGCAGCACCAGAAAGTAATTCACCTGCCCACATCCATACCTCATCTATCAACAAAACGGCTTAGTGTCCTTAAAGGTTTATCACTAAACACTGAAGCACCCCTATGACGTACCTGAGACGTAGAAGCGGAGTGCCTGGCTGTCCTCTCCGTCCTTGTTGGTGGCCAGACACCTGTAGAAGCCGGACTCCCGCGCCACCACCACCAGCGTCGTGGTACCCGCGCGGCTCTGTTCTCGTGGTGTGTTGGACGAGTGGATCACCTCCGTCCACCTGGGCAAGGGAATTTGGAGACATTTACATCATTTTAATCAAGACTTTATTAATTCATCATTTAATAGGAGATATTGTTAAGATCATATTCAATTGTTGTTATCATAAAGCTTTGATACCCTACGAAACTAATATATATGACATGTTTGAGTGTATGTTTGATCATTAAATGACATGGGAGTTTCATCCTTTCATATGGTAAGCTATGATCTTCATATCCCTGCTTCATTGAACTTATAGTATAGTATAGGGCTGAATAAGGGATTAAAAAAAAAGATCCTTAAGAATCTGTAGACATTCACCTTGATTCTACCAAGCCGCAGGGACGCTGGCTGCAGGGCTGCCACTGCCAGATGACGTCAGGACGTGGCGTCCCGGTGAAGTCACACGTCATAGTGTAGCGTTCGTCCACCAGGTGGTAGTCTGAACCGTTAACAGACACTAGCGTCACCGTCGGCGGCTCTGTGAAGTAAAGTAACGGGGACCATAAATATACTTGTTCTAAAGGACTTTGTAATTTGATTATCCAGTACATAATGCAACTGAAATCCCAGAACAAAGAAGGTAGGATTGAAGACAAAATATGATGGTTGGATTTTATGAAAGCTGATTGATGATTGGAGCCTTGACAAGGGCCCCAGACGGGGGGGGGGGGGTTGCTGTGTCACTTGTCAATTTTAAGAAATGCCAATTTCCCTTGCCGATTTTAAGAAAAGGGTCACTTGTCACTGACACTGTAAAAATGTCACCAGGTCTCATGTCACTTGTCGATTTTAAGGAATGTCTATGCCATTTGTCGATTCTAAGAAATATGTCTTGTCCCTTGTCACTAGGCTGGTAAACTCCTTGAAAGAATTATACATAATCAAACTAGTACTTATCTTAATGAAAATAACATTCTGACCGAACACCAATCTGGTTTTAGGCAAAATCACTCCACCATTCAAGCAATAGCAGACTTCACAGATGATATCTATAAAGCAATTAACAATAACAATATAACACACACTGTTTTCATCGATTTTTCCAAAGCTTTTGATACAATAAATCACTCAATATTAATAAATAAATTAAAATTTCTGGGCTTTTCTGATGATGCGTCAAATTGGTTTCAAAATTATTTATCAAATAGGAAACAACACATAATTGCAAATAATACTTTTTCACAAACTAGAGACATATCCTGTGGAGTCCCCCAAGGCTCGATCTTAGGCCCCCTTCTTTTTCTTCTATATATCAATGACCTTGAAAATTGCCTGAAATACTCCAAATATAAATTATATGCTGATGATACGGTTTTATACATATCCTCCCCTATTAACCTAGACGCAACCCCCATGTTGAATGCAGACTTGGCTAATCTCTATAAGTGGTGCATAGAAAACAAATTAACTATCAATGCCAAAAAAACCAAATACATGCCCATTGCATCATCCTCAAAGAAACTGAAAAGAGTTATCCTTCCAAAGTTGCTATTGGGTAATACAGTCCTACAGAAGACAAATGAGTTTAAATATCTAGGTATAACAATAGATAGTTGCCTTAACTTTAATAAACATGTAGAGATTACTAGGAAAGCTATTATATATAAGATTTACCTACTAAATAGGGTTAGATTTGACTCAGATGAAGCGGCCAGTCTGGAAATTTACAAATCCATGATACTGCCTCATTTCACCTATGGGGATGTCATTTACTCAGCTACAAATGCAGGGAACCTGGTCAAACTCCAAAGAGTGCAGAACAGGGGCCTCAGGGTATGTATTAAGCCTGAAAATAGAGTCTCTACTGATACTCTCCATAGACTATCGGGTGTAAACAAACTGGAGGACTTGCGTTGGGCCTCACTGTTGGGCCTCACCTTCAAAAGGACTGGTATAAGGAAGTATGTCGATCAGCGCAATATCAGAACCAGAGCACATGATTACCCTGTACTTAAAACTGTAAATAATATAAAAATCAAATATGAAAAATCAGTTGAATATAGGACCTTCAAATTGTGGTCAGATACACACAGGGATATCAAAAGTATTGCCTCCTACCCCCAATTGAAAAACCACATACATAAGGTACTAAAAGATAAGCTTGTGTAGCCTTGTACCTATGTAATTACTGCTAAGGGTGCCTGCCATACCCAGCCATTAGCTAAAATCATATTGAACACCTAAGGGTTCGTATAAATGTGACCATCTCACGTTTCGAAAGAGATGTGAGTACATGGATGTCTTACCTCCTTAATATATTTGGGAGAATTAGAAGTATACTATTAAGTCTCATAAGAGACATACTAACTCAGGTTTTTGATCTAACTTAGTATTTAAACAGACACACTAGTTGTGTAGTCTACTCGATATTATATTATGAAAGTTGTGGTAGAAAGAACCAGACCGGTTAAGGCTGGTATCATCTAATACAGGCAAGCCTTGTGCATAGCCTATTGGTATCAGGATAAATAAACAATATAAAAAAAAAAAAAAAAGGCTCATGTCGATTTGTCGATTTTACCCGTCTGGGGCCCTTGGACACGTGCCCGGAATATGGGCTTTAATGACGATGTGCTGATAAGGCCCACTGTCATTGAGGGGAGAGAGGAGGCCCCATCAGATTACTATCAATAATAGAGTGGGTTGTATACTGTACCTGTAACTACCAGGGTGATGGTCTCTGACGTGTTCATGTCTCTGGTGGAGGCTTGTACCACGTAGTCCCCGGCGTCGGCCATCTGGACGTTGTAGATCTTTAACTTGGTCCTGTCAGACCGTTCTCTGTAACATGGAGGTAAGCTGTTAGGGAACCCTGTCAGGACAGAGTAGTGCCTCACTGCACTCATACATCATGACATGTTAATGTATGGTTACATGCTACATCAATATTGCATAATTTGAAATTAATTATTTTAAATGATTCCAATAATGATCGAAATCCAACTCCCGCTTTGTTTGTGACCATGACAATGAATTAACTTTTGGTTATTATCAGTCCTTATGGCCCCCGTACACTGGACTCCAATAGACCGAAGTGGTGATATCGATCATATGGGGTCAGTCGACTGGATTTCCCCAGTGTACGATGGCCATTAGAAGGGGTAATGCTCAAGATTACGTCCCATAATAACAGACACTCTTTGAATGCTACAACTGCTGTCCTTACTTGACGTCGTAGTGCCTGTCTGTGAGGTCTAGAGGCAGGCCGGCCCTGTACCAGGTGACCAGGGGGTCGGGGTAGGCGAACACTGACATGGAAAGGTACACGTTAGACGTGCCCACCTTCACCTCCACAACAGGAGACATGGGCGTCAGGTTCACGAACGTCTCCTCTGCAATGCAAGGAAAACTGTGTTTTTAAGTTCTTGTTTTTTACCTTAAGGATACTGTGAGGTTAATCACCACCCATTATCTTGAAGGATCTTCTCCATTGATCAAGAAGTTTGTTTTAATTCATGTTCATGAGTTTGTCTAACGAAAGAAAGAATTAAGCTCTCGAACACAATTTATTTTGAATTGGATAAACACATCGAAAATTCACATTTTTTAAACAATGAGGTTGAAGTTTGATAACGATTTCCCTTTTTTTTTTCGTTGGGTAAATCCCGCAGGTGAAGACCTCAGGTGAAGCCCGCGGTGAAGCCCCCAGGTGAAGCCCCCAGGTGAAGCCCCCAGGTGAAGCCCCCAGGTGAAGCCCCCAGGTGAAGCCCCCAGGTGAAGCTCCATGATGGGGAAACAGAATTCAACAGAACGGCGTCCAATCATAATCATGTTTTTTTTCTTCTTCACTTTTCTTTTCCTAGTTGGTGTACTTACCCCGTACATAGACGGTGCGTTCGATGTAGTTGGTCTTCCTGTCGTGGTTAGTGACGGTACACCGGTACACCCCCGCGTCTATCTTACCCACGTTACGGACTGTCAGTGTGCTCTCCACCTAACAACACAAACATGATCTTTTCACTATTTATGGATATTAAATCGAAAACAACTACATAATCAAATGACCAAAAAATTGCAGTTTCTCTAGCTTGGACCTTATTATTCAAGTGTGTTTTTTGATCGACAATCAAACATAGGTATCCTTTGTCAAGAGGTGGTGTGTCTACAACCAAGAACAAATTCAATATCATCTATTTAAATACATAGGAAAGCCATTTTGATTCTCTGTAAGGCAATTATGTGCTATTAATTGTTTATACATGTATATCATAAACCAAGGTCATAGCTCGCAATTAGTCCCTACTATAGTAACATTATGTCTACCTCATCGTAATGGAATCCATTCGCAACTTGTGATTCCTTGATAGGTTCAGTCTGACGTATTCTGTCCGAGTGCTGTGTGAATGAAAAATACTGTATAGGTTGAAACATGGCACATTACATTTAATGGGTAGGTGACACAGATTAACGTATTGCACCGTTTCATATTGAAAAGGACACATATACAGGTAGTCTTTTAAAGAAAACCAGACATATGAAACGATATGATTTGTAAGTCAAAGACCGTGACCATTTATACACTTCAGCCCCAGCATATTACTAGATGTTGCAGGGCAATTTAACGGGATAATTACATGAAGTAAGCCGCTATTTTAGATGTCTACATCACTATATTTTACACCATATCTATAATCATGTATATCTTTGTTGGCTTCCGGGGAGAAGGCCTACTTATATCGTGTCCCCCACGCCCCCTCAGCCTATTGTGGTCGGCAGGATGAAAGCCCCTATCTACACGCACCTTATCACTCTATATCAGACACACCTAATTACCTAATGTTCACACGCCTATTGTTTATCAGACTATAGGTGATTAGTCTACCAGACAGGCGGGGGTTCACCTTGGGTTTCACATGTTCTTTATGATATATACATATGGACGTATTTAGCTGTTTAGGGAAAGCTCCACTCCTCTACACCTCACACTATTATTTAGAGCATGTAGGTCATTGTGCTTCCCAGTACACAACAGTATAGGAAGAAAATACCACAGACATTGAGACCACTCTTCCTGATTCTTAATCACATACTAATTTATTTGACATTTCAGGCTTTTCTTTGGGGTCCAAAGAGTAGTGAGATCCTGCAAGTGTCTGGTTACAAAGGTTGCCGACCCAAAGGGCTGCTTATTCCCCTCTAGCTGGATGTCCACTGGACAGCGCCATATTGGACTGGTCCCAGTATGCACTCTCTCCTTTCCAGTCACTAGCTTCAGCAAATTATGTGGACCATATCAGGGGGCTAAAGCTCTGCTTGGAGAGTGGAACTACTACATTCCCTGCATGCTAGGACACCTGCAATCTTTTACCTGTCCAATATAGGGTTGTGGTTAGGACAATGGACTCATGACTAGCAGTACCTAAGTTCAAATCCCCTCCAGGCTAGGTGTGGTGACCATTTTAACCCCATTGGTTGCAAAAGCTTGCACCAAAAGTTTTGGCAAAACGTTTTTGCAAAACAGTTTATGAGCCTTTGCAAAAGGTTTGGGTATAGTCTTCTGGTAACCACTTTTGGTAACCATCTATGTTACACTAAAAGCCACACCAAGGACCGAACCCTGGACCCTTAGATTGGTAGTTCCAGGCTCTCCTGGTTGAGCTATGGAGGCTGCTGGTAGATCAAGGTACAATAGGTGAACATAAACTTTGTTATTGATTATCCTCATTAATGATCAATGCTATTAGGGACCTTTAGCAACCATGTAAAAGCTCATTAGGGACCTTTAGCAACCACGTAAAAGCTCATTAGACGTATCTTATGTCTTCAGCACTGCTACGTCTGCATTTAATGAGCTTTTACGTGGGTTGCTAAAGGTCCCTATTAAATGCAGATGTAGCAGTGCTGAAAGGATAGGATACGCCTGCGTTTAATGAGCTACGTCGGGTTTGCTAAAGGTCCCTAAATAATGGTGCACTGTGATAGGGACCTTGAAAAACAAATGGGGTCGAACCCGGCCTAACAGTCTAGAGTAGACCATTCACAAATAAATCTTGTTTATTTTGGGTCTGCCCCTGATCTGTTAGGGAACATGCCTTTGAGATTATTACCTTGGGTTCGACCCCATTGGTTGTTCAAAGTCCCTATTACAGTGTAGGCCTACCATTAGGGACCTTTAGCAACCACGTAAAAGCTCATTTAACGCAGACGTAGCAGTGCTGAAAGCATAGGATACGTCTGGGTTAAATAAGCTACGTCGGGTTTGCTAAAGGTCCCAATTATTTAGCATTGATCATTAATGCGGATAATCAATAACAAAGTTTACCTATTGTACCTGGACCTACCAGCAGCCTCCATAGCTCAACCAGGAGAGCCTGGAACTCCCAATCTAAGGGTCCAGGGTTCGGTCCTTGGTGTGGCTTTTAGTGTAACATAGATGGTTACCAAAAGTGGTTACCAAAAGACTATACCCAAACCTTTTGCAAAGGTTCATAAACTGTTTTACAAAAACGTTTTGCCAAAACTTTTGGTGCAAGCTTTTGCAACCAATGGGGTTAAAATGGTCACCACACCTAGCCTGGAGGGGATTTGAACTTAGGTACTGCTAGTCATGAGTCCATTGTCCTAACCACAACCCTATATTGGACAGATAATAAAAGGTGTGTCCAGGTACAACCAATGCATAATACACATGTAGAGGCCTAGTGTAATCATTGCTCCACTCTCCCCCTAATGTTTGGCCCCCCCTGAGACCCACACTGCTAGTTCTCAGTTTCCCCAATTGTGGCAGCACTGGTATCCCGCTAGTGAGGAATAACTACATGTATGTCTCTGTATACTAGTCTTTAAAGCTTCTGATCGGAGTACAAGTATAGGGAAAATTAAAAGGAAACCTTTGTTTCATAGGCTCATCAGAAGAACCGGCAAAAATTAATATAGACTGGCAAAAAATAAGCTAGACTGGCCACAAGTAATAGACCGGTAAAAAAGAAATCTAAGGGACAAAATATCAAATCTGCGAGTCTGGATGTCACAATTAATCAAATAGTATCTTTTCCATCAAAACTTAAATATCCTTTGAACAAATCATAATCATTGATCCCACGTACCTCGTCTGAGGGGTAGGACCACTCCATGTAGACGATGGTTCCCTGTGCTACCCGCACGTAACACTTGAAGTTCATGGTCTCCCCGACCAGCACGTTACGGTGGGACGCCTCCAGCTGCGGCTGTGGTACCGCCGTGCCCGCTGTAAGGGAGATATTTAAACATTTGAGTTATCTATTGCAAGGTAATTAGCAGTTATCGTGAGTCAATGCTATTTCCGTAATATAGGGAAAGGTGCTAAAAGAACATGCCTGCATGTAACTAGCCCTCGTCGCGGGGCGGTTTTCTGAGATGGAACTTGACTTTCCTATCTTAATGGTAGGAATGGACTTTACAAAGCAGAGCTGCACTTTCCTCTGAGAATTCCTAATAAGTGTCCTTTCTACAAGCCGTAAAGATAAAATGTACCCACTGGTTTTCTTCTCACTGGTCCCTCCTCCCCCCTACTAGTTACTGCTCAGAAAGGACGCTCACTAAGAAACTGACCGGAGCTATCCACTTGATTCCAGGGGCGTGGCAACATGTCCCCCCCACCCCCTCCCCCCCCCACTTTTGACCAACTCCAAAAAAGGTCAAACCAAAAAGGTCAGGTAAAAAGGGGCCAAAAACTGCCAAAATACCCCTCAGTCCCCCCTACTTAGAAACTGCTTGCCACGCCCCTGCTGATTGACATGGCAGATTTAATCAGGGGAATGGTTACCTAGATGTACCAATATATATGTCCAAAAGGAACGTATCCCCCACCTTTAAATGACAGGATGACGCTGAGGGCGGTGTTTGTCCTGTTGAACTGGAAGTTGCAGGTGAACATGCCGTTGTAGAAGATGGTCGGGTACAGGATCCGGAAGCCGTCCTTACGGTCATACGTCACCGCCTCACTGACGGGTACCCGCGCCCCCGTCAACGTCTTACTCAACGTCACCACCTGTAGAGGAAGGTACAGGTCAGTCTATGGGGTTGATACACTCCTAGGGGGTCGGCATAATATGTGTATACAGCCCTGGTGAGGGGATTTGCCAGGGCTGCATTCGTGCATCATACCGATGAAGAGCATATTATATTAAAGCACTATGCGACCATTAAATTGTTAACCAAAAAAGGTTTGTAATCAGAGGTCTTGGGATGAAGACACAATGCATGAATGGAGTCTTTGCGAGTTACTCGCCAGGGCTGCATGCATACACCATAACAAAAAAAGGAAAACACATTGAAGAGCTGAATGTTTTAATACTAAGACGTTACGTACAGTGCGCGGGTGAGTAGGACGGCACGGCAACAGGAAGGGAGTACCCTGGTACATGACGCCGATAATAGGGTGCAGCGGGTTCTTGTTGGGGAACGGTGGGGCGTACAGGTGGTTCATATCTGTAAACATAGAAGGCATGTACAGATTATATGTGGTATAGCTACTGATTGCTTATACATATTACAGTATATTAGCCTATCTTTGCAGAAGCTTTAATGTCGACCTGAAAGAAATGTTATAGTTAGTCGTTCAAGTTGCTGCAAGAAGAACTTTATTGTTTCCTTAAAGTTGCTTACATCCAATGGTTCATGCGAATTGTTTTACTTGTGTATTCAAAAGCATTAACCCTCTATGACAACATTGCACTGGCGATGTGTTGGTGCATCATGACGACAAATGAACATGAAGTCTTCAGACAATATACCATACAAGGGTTAAGAAATGTGAGACCAAATGTTGACATCACACATGAGACTTGGAGATTATCATTATTTCCATTATAAAATAGTGGTTAAGGTTTTATTAAATATTAAGTAATCGTTTTTATGCGTTAGCTATTGTGCAGAATGATATTCATTAGAGTATTATAATTAACATGCTGGACAGTGTAGCTCCACAAAGCATCGCCCATCACTGACAATGGAAGATGTGGGTTTTTCTTAATTGTGTTTCCTGTGTTTTGGTGCAAAATTTTCCTCTATCTTTTATATATGTCTTTTTTCAACCTGAAACCCAACCCTGCCCATCCTCAACGGCTTCCTTACTGCTGTCACGGGGACACAAATAAACAAGATTCAGGAAGCGGGCAGGGCAGGCATACACAACACCAAGTGGACGTTACAGGGGGACAAGGCACCCTCAGTGTGTCTGGTATACCATGTCACACCACGACTCACCGCCCGGGGCAGGGGGAGGCAGGGCCGGGGCAGGGCAACAGGAGCCCGATATGACCCGTGCTCCTGTCAAGGATTGTCAAGGATGCAGCCACTGGAGGGTGCACCTTAATATCAGCTGACATCTCCTCATGACACAATGGAGAGGGGAGGGGGAGAGGGGAGGAGGTACAGACGTCACCACGGTGAGCAAGGGGTGAGGATATATAGGAGAGGGGAGAGGGAATATTAGGACAACGTGAGGAGGAGAAGGAAGGGGAGGGACAGAGGGGAGAAGAGAGAGGGAGGGGAGAGGGGTGGGGCTGGGGTGGGAGGAAGGAGGAGTGGGTTGTAAAGGGAATGGAAGGTGAGGTAAGCTAGGGGGAGGGCATTGAGGTGAGGATGGCAGGTAGGGTGTCAGCGGTGCCTGGAGGAAAGGTGAATACTTTGCGGTTACAGTGGGTTGTGATTGGGTAGGATATCCCTGGTGGGCGGGCTTCTCACTTCCAGGTGGAATGTATACCTGGATTAGTTCATCAGGTCTATACGGAGAGGGGACCTCTTATATAAGGGAAAGGTAGAGGTGGACTGGTATTGGTAAGGGATGTAATGCTTCAGCTTCAATTTTCTAATTATAACTTTGTCTCAGATATGCACATCATTATGGCTTAAACGCAAGAGGCCCAACATTGTATGTGTGTATATGAGGTCCCACTGATGGGGCATGGTGCAGATTTTCAATCCTTCGTGCATCATGCATTAATATGATCACATCAATCCTTCACGAGTGTAGAAGGCCCCCAAGTCCGTCCTGATGCATTCATGCATCATAATGACAAAGGGCATAGCACATTAAAGCACCATGCGGCCCTTACAGGGCCTGTTGTGGTGCACCTTTGCACCTTTTGGGGAGGTTGGTGGATGACACCATGTCACCTAAGCTCCCCACTGTTTACGTAACTAACCCAGACGTTACCACTACAAGGGTAGAGGGGCTGGTGACAGAGACAGTGAAACCTCAAGTCTACTCTTGTCTTACAACACCAGAGTCTCCTACTACGTCTGAGTACCTAACAATGTGTACCTTACAACAGGGACCTGATTGACTCAACAGTGGAACGACATGAACCCTTGTTTAAAGATATAGGAGTCAATCTAATATTGTAACGGCACAATATGTGGAGATGCAATATGGCCAGGTTAACCCGATCCTACCTAGCAAAGAAGGAACTTCTCTAAATATGCTTACCCACTTCCTGTGTTCCTTTGACATTCTTTGATATAATCCAAATTCGCACAGAAAACCGTATTTTTAGAAAACTTCTAGTAGCTACATTGCATTTCCAACCAAGTTTATGTGAATAAATGAGGCAGTGAATAAAAATACCCTGGTTTAAAGAGAAAGAGGGGAAACTCTGACCTATATGTAGCCTAGATTTGAATTAAATTCCCTGATGAT
This sequence comes from Harmothoe impar, assembly GCA_947462335.1. NCBI lineage: Eukaryota > Metazoa > Annelida > Polychaeta > Phyllodocida > Polynoidae > Harmothoe > Harmothoe impar. The sequence goes on along the minus strand of OX381710.1, from coordinate 21,958,116 downwards.
ATCTGAAACACTTTTTTGTACCTTTTTGTCCTATTACAGAGGAATCATGAAGAGAGAAGAGATATTTCAATTTGAAGTTAAGCACACTATTCAACCAAAGTTTACAGGTTCGATCTACGCTAAAACTAATTCGAAAATTGACAAATGAAGTTGTCAAATCAAACATGAACGTTGTTTAACCACCGGTCTGGATGCGCATTGTTATTGTCTACGTTGTGGTATTCTCACTCGGAAGGAAGAGTCGGGGGTGGGAGTTCTAGGAAGCCTTACTGAGGTGTTGGGAGGGTGCCTTGGGGTGGGGTGCCTGGGGAGGGTGGGTGCCCCTTTGGCCTTTATTCTCCTGTTTGTGTAAAGGTAAAAAGGTCCATATCCGGGTGTAGGTGTAGTGTGGTGTGTAGGGTGGTATGTAGAGTGGTGAGAAGATCCTGTCCTATAGCATTCAAGTGTCCACACTGCACAGCAGTTTTGAAATCAACCCTTTAAAAGAAAAGACCAGTGTTATTTTAAGTGGCCTTCTATCACTAGTAATGGCGTTCATTAGCAATATCATGAAATTCATTCTGTTGGAATATCTACCATGCTGCATTAAACCTGTAATATATAATGCCAAGCTAGGCCAAGAATGACATCACAGAGGACCAGAAAACAGCCAGACATAATTAGCCCATCTCTATCGATTGGTCTAGACACCACTATAACGACATCTTGATTGGTTGCTCTTGTGGCCTTTTTGTGGCCTCTTTGTGGCCTCTTTTTCATAAGATGTAAAGAGAAAGGGGTTTGCAACTAATTAATGAAGACATTGAATACCTCCTTAATCTTGAATTGGTTGTCTAATGCATCTTAAATGATAGTAGAAAAAACTCTATTTGCATAGCCTTAGTATGGCTGGGCACATTATTGTTCTCTTGTGACGTCACTCTCTAAATGTTTATTTCTGGTTTAAGTACTATATGATGCACCCTTTGATAGTCCATTTGTCAGAATCTTGTAGATAATTACCCATACTTTTGATAGAAGGTTACTTAAAATACGCTGGTCTTTTCTTTTAACTTTAAGGACGGCGTGGCTGTCCAATGGTTCATGGTCATTTACTTGCAGTCATGATAATGTGCTAACGCGTAACGAGTAACTCGTCGGCAATGCATTGGTGTGTTATGACCTTTTGGGAGTGTATCCGTCCAGCACTGTCGTCATGATGCATTAATGCCGCACTGTGAGTTACTCGCCATGTAGCAATGCATTGATGCATCATTGCGACAAAGGGACATACCGGGGTAATGTATTAAACCACTATGCCGCCGGTATCCCCTCATGTTCAACAGAAGGCACACGTTTTACTCCACAGTAAGTCAGTTAACACGAATGACGTCAACCTTAACATGTGCATGGGGTTTGTGGAATTCGTCCTCATGTATGTAGCTGTTGGGGAGTGGGAACCAATGATGTATTGAGCCTTTTTTGCCTATCAAAAAGGACAGGGTGGAGAGATTGGCATTATAGATCGACATGTGTTCGACTCATGATTAAGTTCCCATAGAATAGAATCTTCAGAAGTGCATATAATTATATTCCCTGCTTTTTACATTGCAAATTAATAAACCAAAGATGTATAGACGTGGTGGCACCCCGCACACATTGATCTATGACGAGTTGGTGGGTGTAAACTGCGCCGGTGTAAAGCGCAGCACATCATAGTGAAGTGAGAAATATCTTCACTTTTGGGGCAAACTACGTGATGGTGTTGACAAGCAGAAAATAACCCCATGATCGAGTAGAGACTAAATTGGAGCGACAGGCAACTGGTGGTCGACTGTGGTGTGCGTATGTGTGTGTGGCTGGGGCACCCCTTTAGGGACACATGGTCCTTACGCTATGCCCTTTTGTCGCCATGATGCATGAATGCAGCCCTGGCGAGTAACTTGCCAGTGTTGCATTCGTGCATCATGCCAGAAATGTAGGGTTGATACACTTCTTAAAGGTTGGCGTGATACACTAAAGCCGGCGAGCTACTCAGTGAGTTACTCGGTGGTACAGCATTGTTGCATCAAGCCGTCCTTAAAGGGTTAACTAGCGGGTGGATGAAGGGGTAAATGGGGGGGGGGGGTATTGGGGGTAGGGTGAGTGCCCCAGTCAGCTGATGCTGTATAGACACAATATACAGGTCGATACGTATAGGTCTAGTATTATGGAATTATGTACTGGGAAAATTGAGTTAGCCATTACATTATGATTCACAGGGCAGTGTTAGACAGGGCCTCACTATACTAGAAACCAAAACTGTCTTCTCTGTATTTGACAAATATATATATATATATATATATATATATATATATATATATATATATATATATATATATATATATATATATATATATATATATATCACGGTGCAGATATTAGTGAATTCTATTATATCGAAAGCACTGACGTATGAATGGTCAATTGTGGAATGGTGAATCACTCAAAATGCAATAAGTAAATTTCCTCTCTCTTCTCTGTCACACCACAACTTGGCATTTGCCTTATCATAAAGGAAATCATCTGAAGACTCCCAATGTGTGCGGGTCATCAAATACACCCGCGAATCGTCGGATAATTCAATTTTGGGGAAATAACCAAATGAAGTCTCTATGGACTATATATAGAGAAACTATCACTATACAACATATGCTTGGAGAGTGTAAGGTCGGAGATCAGTAGGGCTCCGTCCATACGGGCATCACCCTCCCTCTCCCAGCACAGGCAGAAGCATCCCAGCCACAACATGACCCTGGCAGGGCGGTGTGTGCGCCCCGGGCACAGGGAGGGACAGTCATGATGATATGTCCTCTCCACCCCCTGCACTATACACTTCTAACCCTTTAAGGGACACATAATGCTTTAATGTATAGGAGGCCCTTTGTAGTGACTGGTGAGTGACTGCAGCACTGGCGAGTTGCTCACCAGTATTGCATTCAAACATCAGGTCGTCCATTTGAGGGAAACGTTGCCATGATGCATAATGGCTCGTCATGACAGCATTCATGCATCATGACGACAAAGGGTATGGTACATCACACTGTCATGTCACCCCTCCAGCACCTATATACTGTATAGATATAGTACCCACTGCATGACATTTCCACGAATCGTCTAACTTGATAGTATAGCAATGTAAACCAGGAGCCATGTATAAACTGTGTCAAATACCTTTTATGTAGAAGACATTGCATTTATGACTGTTATCAATTTTCACCTGGGTATATAAAACTAATAAAAAGGGTGTTACAAATTATCTAGATTTAGATTGTACTGGCCTGTTGACTGGTTGATACGTGAAGAGGCAGGTGTGTGTACAATAATAGGGTGAAGAGAAGTCTTCGCGAGTTTAGGAATGAAAATATACATTTATGAACTAAGTTGTCCTTAGTGGGTTAGCCAATACCCTTTGAGGCACACCTGTCCAGGTGTAACCCACACCCACGTAACAGGTGGTGGACCGGGCACGTGGTCTGCACGTGGCCGCAGGTGAGGGGTAAAGGGTATGACGTAGGACACGTCTTTTGTGTGTAATATACAATATCCAGGCACTTTGAAAAGCATGCAGTGGTAACGGGAGGAATTATGCTGGTACATGTTCACCCTTTCCTGACTGACCTTTAAATCTAGGAAAAAGACCGACAGACATGGATTCCCCCACCACCGCGGTGAACACTTCCTTTTATTGTGACCTATTCACATCAGTCCTCGGGGGTAGTTATATATTTTAAAAAAACGTTGAAAGTACCATTTATGTTTATTTCTGTACACATAAATGCCTGTTAACATGTCTATGTAAGGCACTGGTACAGATGAACTATCTGAAATCATCTATACCGTATTTAAGCGTGACAGGCCAAATTTTCTCCAAGCACGATGTCCATTACATGGGCCCATAGGCTTGCTGCATGACCATTTCGTGACAGACCACACTTATTTTAACACAATACCCAGACTGGCCAATGTCCGTAATGTATGCTATTCATATGACATGAATCCCCGTCTTTTATGTGAGGCTGTTGCAACGTGTAAGCATGCAGCAGTGAAATCCCCCCCTCCCCCAGCTTAATACACTAACATCTATCGTGTGTGACTGGTACTGTTAACCATGATTAGGTCTAGTTTATGACTGGGTTTATAACCTCATGTAGAGATCACTTATGGATGGTTGTAGTACATACAACTCTATGGGGAAACAGTTGAGGGGACTTCATTTCTGTAGGACCTATACTGGGCACTGCCGGGCCAGACCCACATTTATCAAGCCCAATAAATGTGCTAGTATTGGTCTTTGTCATTGACCGTATAGGGGTCCTACTTGGTACCCAGAATGTAAAACTACAGCAGCAGCAGGAGTTGAATGCTCTTCTACAATATGGCTTCTCTGAAACCATGGTCCTCGGCATTAAGGCCCCACGTTAATGGTCCATAGAGCAAGGATTCTCAGTCCTGAGTCCAAGGAAAGTGTCAGTCTCTTTTTATATTTCTTAGGGATATTCGCACTGGTTTAGGGCATACAGATAGTTTAGGGTCCTTTGGGTTCATCAGCTCTTGGAGGGAGGACCTCAGACGCGCAGATAGACATAGGGTAGACTGACCTAAAGGTAACCACTTACCATGAGATGTTCACCTTAATTTTGTAGTCATTCATGCATGATAAGCCGTGTTTTTGTGTATCATAGTATACTTTAATTGTTACTCTTTCCAGCAAAGGACGAATAAAGACAATGCCATACATAAATAACTACACAATTAAGGTGGATATGTCATGGTACGTGTTTACCTTTAGGTCAGTCTACCCTAACACTTGAAGTTCAAGTAAAAGTCTCTATGCAGTGCACTCACTGTATCACACTGCCCGGGCCTCATAGCACTACCCATGTATGCATTGTCACTTTGTTTTGTGAATATATGAACGTGATAGATTGTTGGGAAATTAAAATTCTGTCCACCTGCTCATTTGGCAGGTCAATTTATATCTAGGTCTGTGCTGATACCTGGATATAGTGAATTCGAATGTATTAATGACGTTTATTACCGGTATACACTCTTCATTGTACATTATGGCATGACGTACCTGGGACGTAGACGTAGACTGTGGCCGTCATGTCCTGACTGTTGTCGTCACCGACGTACCTACAGGCGTAGTAGCCCGTGTCCTGGTACTGCGCATCCTCCACGCGCAGCACGCTTGTGACGTCACCAGGGGACGTCCGGTTAGAGAAGAACGTGAGCCGGGACCGCGTGGTCGGCATCACCGTCTGGAGGAAAGAACATCAAGGAATTAGCAACAACTCAAAGTTCAACCATTTCATGTGTACATATGTGATGTGTTTAATTCAAGGTTAGGTTTTCTAGAAAATAGTGATGTTAGCAGGCCTATTGGCAATATCATTAGGTCCTAATCCTTTGAGGTCAGCATAGGGATTTAATGCATCATGCCCTTTTGCTGTCCCGATACATGTACACGCACCGGTAAGTTATATGCATACGTCATGACAACCCATGTATATGGGTCGGCAAAAACGTCATTGTTGCAATGTTAACATGAAGCCTCGGGTATCATGTCGTCCTTAAAGTCTAAAGCGTATCGTTTTGCCTTGTGCATGCCATTATTGTACCAACCTGAGGCACTGCAATGACCAGACAGCCACAGATGGCTTCTGGGCATGATTAGCCCTCAGGATTCATGTAACATGAAGTTTTATCTCTCATAAAGAAACTTGACTTCTTTAAATCATTCATTTCTCCGGAATAGAGATCTATACATGCTCATTCTGGACTGTTCTTTCTGACCTTTTGGATGGCATACACTTCCTGCAGAGGGTAGACTACATTGTATTACGGTGTTTGGACACGCTATGGAGAGGGGACAGTAGCGGACAGCACCCTAGGTCAGTGGTCGCTGACCCTGATCCCCATACCCTGAGGTACAAGCGGGAGTAGGGGTCAGGGTGGATAACCACCTCAATAGGGATATCAGTAATACAGGCGATCAGCCGCCATGGAGGCTCAATCACCCCTCACCCTGTGAACACGCACCCCAGCACGCATACAGTGCAGTAAGGCCAACACAATGTCGTGTTTTTTTTAAAACTCTTATAAAATGTATGTGTGGTCACTCAAAAAAAGATGATCCAAGCCGGATCCTGTCTCACGCATACATGTGGTTGTTCACATTATTGAAAATATCTCACTGTATGAACGTAGTAATTTAAGCAAAATAAACAAGGTAACTAAATACCATGGAAATGCCATAACGATATTTGCGTGGCATTTACATAACATTAAGTGGCCCTTAGCTGATGGAAAGTGTTTCTCTAGGTGTAACTATATTTGCTTAAATTGCAACGTTTATACACTCTAAGAACAGTGTGTTACATTTACACGCTTTTCAACATGTTTTTTTCAGCCACTTTTTACCACGCTTTATTTGTAACACAGTACTCTTTGCACACTCTTTGCCAAAGGTGTGTTGATCTCAAAAGTGTGTTGCAAATTCATATGTGTTACTCTGTTTGCATGTTCCCACAACACCCATTTCTAAAAGTGTATGTTTTTCCATTAAGAAGTATGGGGCAAAATGATTATTGACGATGTACAGGGGGATTTCTTCTTCTCTATAAATGCTATAATTGCCTTTCAAGTTACTGGTCAAATATGGACAAAAATACTTTAAGTTGGCCCTGTTTCGCTGAGTATTATAAAGGTCGTATGAGGCGGAACACGTTTTTGACCATGTTTTTGGCCATACACCACTATACCATGCACACAGAAATCAGTGAGTACTGACTAATAGCCGGAAACCCGACCTGGCCACGTGCTCTACCCAACATGGGGTAATATCTCCGCCCCTCTCTACCAACAACTCATTGACACCTAAGTATAAGGCCACTATATTTTACCCACACTGGTTTTTATATCTCTTATTTCGCCCTTATAACCATGGCCCGTACGGACCGGAAATGGGTGTGTATGTGACCTATGTGTGTGTGGTGGGGCCTACTTGGCTGGATATAAGAGGGCTAATTGGGCTTTGGCATTTGTAAAAATGGATTACTATTTTGGCAAAGCGCTCTAGAGGCGCCTTGGACCACGGTTGGTGTCGGTGCTATGTATATGGATAGAGTGGTATTACATTATCTCCTGTCCATCATCGTTTATGATGTCATATCTACAAGTCCTGCAGCCGTTCTCTGACCGCCCCCCACCCTCTGTCATGTATCTCTAGATCTGTCTCATTGTCTGTCTATGTCTATGTCTGTCTGTCCGTCTATGTCTGTGGGTGTCTCTCTTTCTATCTGTCTCTTTCTCTCTGGCTCTTTCTCTCTGGCTCTGTCTTTGTCTCTGTCTCTCCCCCTGTATCTCTCTCTGTCTAACTGTCTCTCTTTGTAGGCTTTGTACAGTTGTCGATTTCTCATGGCTCATTCTAAGTATTCTGTATTTCTGTGTCTCAATCAATGTCTGTGGCTGTCTTGTTCCGTCTTTCCCTCTATCTCTCTGTATTATGGGTATCGACCCCTAAAATCGACATGGCGACATGGCTATTTCTTAAAATCGACATGGCGACATGGCCATTTCTTAAAATCGACATGGGACATGGCCATTTAAGTGACATGTGACATGGCCATTTCTTAAAATCGACATGTGACATGGGGCTTAGTGACATGAATAAAAAAAAATCCCATTTAGTGTAAAGTATGCTACCCAACTCTTTCTTCAAATTCCGTCCTTGTGGGTAGTCAAATTAAAAAAATGTCAATGGGCCTACGGCCCCAAGAGCCCAATTGTATAAATTATGGTGCCCCTACATTTTCCCTTTAGTGACACTAGTGACATGGCTTTTTCCTTAGTGACATTTGACATGGCCATTTCTTAAAATCGGCATGCGACATGGGGACCCCCCCCCCCCCCATCTACCCCCCTGTATTATGTCTCTGTCTGTATGTCCGTCTTTCAGTTAGAGGGGGGTGTTAAATCGCTGATTTTGTCGTACGGTTTCAGGGACAGGCTCAAACTATGCATTTGGGACCCAAAACTCGGGAAATCACAAAAATATTTTTTTCGGACCCCTGTGACCCCCCCGTACGTGGCCAAGTAGTGAGAAAACAGCCAAAATTCAGGCTTTCAGATTCCTACTCAAACCTCACCATGCCTTCATAAAAATGGTCAGAAACCTTCATTTGGGATCCAAAGAGACCATTTATAGTCATATTGTTGTGATTATAGGGGCGTTTCCCCCTCCCGGAAGGGGGTGCGTCCATGGTAAAATACCGATAAATCAGCTTTTTTAAAGGTATTTGCTCCTATACAATCAGGTCCCTATACTGCCATAAAACACATTATAAACTGTTATGGAGGGCCCCCTGTTGCTGCTAACTACCCCCTATGACCCCTAACCCCCACCCCCACCCCTCAGTATGCACCAATAGCCATCAGATAACTCCCCCCCCCTTCGCCTCTATATTACACTGTACTCAGAATGTCATGATTTTTGAACATTAATAGTCATTCACAGACACCTTAGCTTGTCTTGGGAGTAAGACAGTGATGTGTTTAAAAGAGGGGTGGGGATATGGAGGGGGCCCAGACCTCCTCCCTTACCCTATACAGACATAAGAGGAGGGCTACCTCAGTCCATCTAAGAACTCCAACCACCAGACCTCTTATAATTTATTTTTCCTACATGAATGGCTTTAGCACCTCAACAGAAAACTGATAAGGGACCTAAAGAGACTATTACAGGTTATATTCTTGTGATTGCATGAATATAACCCAAATCTTGGAGGCCCTTTGCTTCAATATATTTGAATTGTCAACATATTAAAATAAGTTTAGATCGACCCCTAAAATCGACATGGCGACATGGCTATTTCTTAAAATCGACATGGCGACATGGCCATTTCTTAAAATCGACATGGGACATGGCCATTTAAGTGACATGTGACATGGCCATTTCTTAAAATCGACATGTGACATGGGGCTTAGTGACATGAATAAAAAAAAATCCCATTTAGTGTAAAGTATGCTACCCAACTCTTTCTTCAAATTCCGTCCTTGTGGGTAGTCAAATTAAAAAAATGTCAATGGGCCTACGGCCCCAAGAGCCCAATTGTATAAATTATGGTGCCCCTACATTTTCCCTTTAGTGACACTAGTGACATGGCTTTTTCCTTAGTGACATTTGACATGGCCATTTCTTAAAATCGGCATGCGACATGGGGACCCCCCCCCCATCTACCCCCCTGTATTATGTCTCTGTCTGTATATATGTCCGTCTTTCAGTTAGAGGGGGGTGTTAAATCGCTGATTTTGTCGTACGGTTTCAGGGACAGGCTCAAACTATGCATTTGGGACCCAAAACTCGGGAAATCACAAAAATATTTTTTTCGGACCCCTGTGACCCCCCCGTACGTGGCCAAGTAGTGAGAAAACAGCCAAAATTCAGGCTTTCAGATTCCTACTCAAACCTCACCATGCCTTCATAAAAATGGTCAGAAACCTTCATTTGGGACCCAAAGAGACCATTTATAGTCATATTGTTGTGATTATAGGGGCGTTTCCCCCTCCCGGAAGGGGGTGCGTCCATGGTAAAATACCGATAAATCAGCTTTTTTGAAGGTATTTGCTCCTATACAATCAGGTCCCTATACTGCCATAAAACACATTATAAACTGTTATGGAGGGCCCCCTGTTGCTGCTAACTACCCCCTATGACCCCTAACCCCCACCCCCACCCCTCAGTATGCACCAATAGCCATCAGATAACTCCCCCCCCCCTTCGCCTCTATATTACACTGTACTCAGAATGTCATGATTTTTGAACATTAATAGTCATTCACAGACACCTTAGCTTGTCTTGGGAGTAAGACAGTGATGTGTTTAAAAGAGGGGTGGGGATATGGAGGGGGCCCAGACCTCCTCCCTTACCCTATACAGACATAAGAGGAGGGCTACCTCAGTCCATCTAAGAACTCCAACCACCAGACCTCTTATAATTTATTTTTCCTACATGAATGGCTTTAGCACCTCAACAGAAAACTGATAAGGGACCTAAAGAGACTATTACAGGTTATATTCTTGTGATTGCATGAATATAACCCAAATCTTGGAGGCCCTTTGCTTCAATATATTTGAATTGTCAACATATTAAAATAAGTTTAGATCAGATAGATAACACCCTTTTCAAAGGTCTCTACATTCATTTTGAGTTATCCTACCAATGGTCACAACCCCCCCCCCTCCATTCTATGCCCAGTACCTCACCCCATGTGTATTCATAGTCAAGATGACTGCTTAACGTTGTTACACTTATTATACATAGTAATTCTATAATAGTTATAGCAGAGATCTAATATTAACATCACTAATAACCTGACACAACCATAAATAAAAACCCTGACTCTCCTCCTTAACTAAGTGGTTAAATGCATAGAATGATGGATGGTAGAGGGGTGGGGGGGGGAGGAGCGTGAAAATGACTAAAAAATAAGGACTGGTGTCCATATCTCTCCATCTACCCCTTGCATGGTTAGTATCCTAGACGTAAGACAAGAGACAATTATTTAATTAAATTCTTTGAGGTGTTAAATTGATACTCTGAACCCTAAATATTATTGAAGTCAATAATAAACCCTGCAGTTATATATCATGGGGAGGGGTAGGTAACCCTGATGCCTCATTTGCAATACTAAAGATCAGATTTTGTCAAAGACGGGCATACATGCAACATCGGAGGGTGCTGCTATAATATTCAGATATATGAAAATATAACATAAGCCTGGTGCTTGGTAGACCTTTGCCATCCCCTATATAGGGTAAAGGGTAAGTTGGTAGAACTCATTTCAAACTTTGAGGACAGATGAGTACATATCTTGATATTAGACCAAATATTGAACCCAGATTTTATCAGTACAGTATCCCTCTACCAGCTGTAGTAGATACACCTACCGGGGTGATCTCTTTTTTTTTTTTGGGGGGGGGGGGGGGGGGCTTTGGGACCCCTCTTTTAATCACACCACTGTGCCACTCCCAGGCATGATACATACCCCGAGAGGCAATGCTGTGCACTGTACTGGTCACATGGAGGGAGGATTGGGATGATGGTGGTACTGTGTAATATGGAGGCGAGGGGGGAGGTTATTTCATGGCTAGTAGTTGGGGGTGAGGGGGGGGGGGGGTATGGTCAGGGGGGGTCATAGGGGTGGTTAACAGGAACAGGGAGCCCTCATAGACAGGTTCAAACTATCAGACAGGTCTTATGTTAATAGATTATTTCAGTATAGGGTAATGTAGAGGCGAAGGGGAGGGGAGAGTTATCTGATGGCTATTGGTGCATGTTGGGGGGGGGGGGGGGTCATAGAGGGGGGTTAACAGAAAGAGGGGACCCTCCAGAAGGGTTTAATCTGCCTGATTAGGTGTCCTGAGGATCTTTTATGGCAGTATAGGGATGTGATTGTAAGGGAGCAAATGCCTTCAAAATAGCTGATTTATCGGTATTTTACCGAGGACGAACCACCTCCCCAAAGGTGTCAACACCTCTATAATCACAACAATATGACTTTAAATGGTCTCTTTGGGTCCCAAATGAAGGTTTCTGACCATTTTCATGAAGACATGATTAGATTTTAGAAGGAATCTGAAAGCCTGAATTTTGGCTGTTTTCTCACTATTTGGCCGATCTTCGGACCCCATGTACGGGGGGGTCACAGGGGTCCGAAAAAATATTTTTGTGATTTCTCGTGTTTTTGGACCCAAATGCATAGTTTGAGCCTGTCCCCGAAGAAAAGTAGATTTATCACCCCCCCCCCTATTTCAGTGGGGGTGGGGGGTGGGGGGGTCTTCGATTGATGAAAGTGCATACTAATTAAGGCAAGTGGTCAGTCTAGCTAATCATAGAGTAAACTATGACATTATCAAATATGACCTCCCTAACTTACAAGTTTACTTGTATAAAGTGTAGGTGTGCTCTATGGGACATACCAGTGGTGGCTCGCGGCCAGTCATTAGGCCTGCCACCTGCCAAGACGCAGCTAATGTATGCGGCTGTCCCGTCATCTACGTTGTCATCCCCGCCCGTAATGTGTAACACCCCGCGGCACCATGTACCTTATGTACTTCAGAATGTTCTGTAAAAGGAATTACTGTTACCGGGTAGTATCAAGCAGATCTCACTGTTCCACAACTAGGGTAGACTGACCTAAAGATAACCACATACCTTGAGATGTCCACCATCATTATGTAGTTATTCATGTATGGTATTATCTTTATTTGTCCTTAGCTGGAAAGAGTATCACTTAAAACGTACTGTGATACACAAAAACAGGGGCTATCACGCATGAATGACTACAAAATTCTGAGGTGGACATCTCATGGTACGTGGTTACCTTTGGGTCACTCTACCCTATAGTGGAGAAGAAATGCCTATGCAGTGATATGGCTTCTACGTGAGAATACCCCGGATAAATACGTAAACATGTGGAAAAGTTCTGTAATAATAACAATAAGAAAAGTTCCAACGTGTATAGATATCCCTTACTTCAGGCCAACTATATTTATCTCTTTGATATTATATATATATATATATATATATATATATATATATATATATATATATATATATATATATATATATATATATATATATACATATATATATTCTAATATATTCTAGACATTAATCTGTGAACGAATGGAAATGAAATGCCTTAAGTTAATTAACCATTGGGCAAGAAGCCAGAGCGTGTGTTTGGAAGGGAGGGCAGGAGAAATGGGTTTAATGGTTAGGAGGTGTAAGTACAGAGAATGAATCCTGAATGAAAGGGGTAAAGAGAATTTATGAGGGGGGATGGGAGGAAGAGTGTAGGAGAGGGTAGGAGAGGGTAGGGGAGGGTAGGAGAGGGTAGGAGAAGGTGGGGAGGGTAGGAGAGGAAGTGGGGGAGAGAGGCAATGAGGGAGGGAGGGTGGGAGGGTGGGAGGGAGGGAGGGAGGGAGGGAGGGAGGGAGGGAGGGAGGGAGGGAGGGAGGGAGGGAGGGAGGGAGGGAGGGAAGGAAGGAAGGAGGGAAGGAGGGAGGGAAGGAAGGAGGGAAGGAGGGAGGGAGGGGGAGAGAAGGCAGCAGGGAAGCGAGTAGGGGGGACAGAGGGAGGGAGGGAGGTTGATAGAGGGATGGGTGAGGGAAGACAGGGGTGATTAATGGGGAGAGGACGAGGGGTTATAGGGGAGGGAGCTAGAGAGTTTGAGAGGGAGGGAATGGGAGAGGGGAAGGGGAGGGAAGGGGGAGGGAGGGAAAGGGAACAAGGGTGTGAGGGAGGGGAAGTGAATGAAGAGATAGAGGGAAATATGGCTATTACAATGCTGGTGTAGGGCAATAGGGAGGAGAGAAGAGCAGAGGATCAGTATAATATTATAGCGGAAATGAAAGCATTTGAAAGAACAAATACATGCAGGAGAAGGATAGTGGTGAGTAAAGGCGGTTGGGGGTGATTTATGGAAACTAGGGAGGGGGTATATGTAACGGTGGGGTGGGGGTATATACCAGGCCCGCTGGTAAGGGTGGGGGGGGGGGGGGTGCGCCGACTGACCAGCTGTAGGTCACCCACCCCTCCCCCACCCCAGCAGCCTACAGCAGGCGCACCCCTCCATCAATGGGACACGCGGGAGGAGGAAGCCAATTGCCCAGATTGGTGTCAAGCCAATTTCCTTTGTCATTATCGCCAATTTCCCGGCTCCCCTCCCCCGGTACCCCCTCCCCCTTCTCTATAAACTGCTACAGGAGCTACTCAGGAGGGAGGGAGGGTAGGGGGAGCTACTCATAGCCCGCCGTCGTCATCTAGAGCTCCGGAAGCCCCACATGGCGCAGGGGCTAACCTCTATATGCTGTATATGTTAGGGGATGGGGCAGGGGGTAGGGTATATAAAAGGGGTCCAGTATAGGCATATAGTGTGTGTGTCCATTGGACACAATATAAGGGCAATTATTAATTCATAGGGTGTGTCCCTGTGACAGGTAGGTATGACTCTATAGTATCCTACATACAGGTGATCTAGGACCACAGGGTCTGACCTCCATCCCCGCTATATGGAAGGGGGTACATGCAGCTTGGGGACCAGTATAGTGTTTGTTACATAGGCACTGTATCGTAGTGTATTGCCCTATTCCCAAGCTGTGAGTAATACCCACCTTAACACTGTTTACTAGCCGGACAATCATTCATACTCATATGTAATTGGCCTCTGAATCAGAGCCACGGTTACTGATATCATGAGTCAAATCCACTTTGTTGTAGTGATGATCTGCTATGTTACCAATTGTCCCCAGGATAGCAGCTCAATGCCATTGCTAAAGCTTCCCTTATGCAACTCAAATTAGATTAAACATGCACTTTTTGCCATCATCAAGCATTGAAAAGTATGGGGATATTACTTTATAAAAGAAAGTTAAAATATAAGTTTTACACTAGGATGTTAAAAGAGATGGAGCTATACTCCCAGGCTCTTCACGAACAAAATACATATTTACAAGTTATAGGTGTATTCACCAACTACAATGTGAAAATGAGAGTTTTATCTAGCTCACTGCATTTTAATACCGACACTAAACGCTTTTATTTGATACCAATAATACCCATATTCTTACATTTCTATGATGTTTTACATTAGAATTAGTAAAATAAACAAATGCTCAAAGTGGCATAACCATAAAACCACCACATCCCCTTCCTGCCATCCAACTATTCTCCACAGAGCGGTATCCGGTGACATAATGCGTCCATGTAGAGTATTTACAGGAGGATCTCCATAGATGAAAGCCCGGGGTCCACATGTATCATGGGGCACATTAGGTGTTGATGGGACACATCCCCCATCCACACACCCCAGTCATCATCACACGTAGCCTCCACAAGGACATCAATGCACAGGATATATAAGGAGAAAAATATACTACGACAAAACATACGATTGATGAGTGGGTCACCCCAACCCCCTCCCTCCAACCCACACTCCTATCCCATTCTACAGCAGAGGGGTGATTAGTTACCCTCTCTGCTGGGATCAATTCTCCAGCAGAGGCATCAGCCACCTGACACAGCCTTGGTCCCGACTCAAATTCAACTACATAAATCAATGTATCAAGACATTATCTATTAGTGGATATAGATGGCTGTATCCATACGGAGAGGTAATTCCCCTAATGGGTGGCGCCCTCTATCCTCTCACGACAGAATGGCCCCAACCCCCCCCCCCCCCCTGTGCCCACAGGGTATAGTGAGTTTGTAAGGGACGAGCCGATCCCAACCTCCTCTCCCTCTCCCTCCTCCACCCATCAGGGATAAAAAGCAGGCAGGGATTTTTGTGCCGGCCATGTGGAGTATGTGTACATGATAGGGTGTTCCCACGCATCTATATGTTGCCATATAGATACACTATTGTCCTGTTCTGGGGCAGTTATCCCATTGATACTATAGCAGCAATACAACATTCCTTTTTACGTCATGTAGGAGTACCTCTATGGTCCTTGTGAGATGAGCAAAGAGTGCTCGTGAGGCACTATACAAAGTATAGGTCGTCAGCAAGATCGAACAGTGAGTAGTACCCAGTGGGCACAAAATTCTGTTCAACATTGAATCAACATTGAATCAACATTGAATCAATGTTGACAACCATTTATCAATGTTGATTCAATGTTCTGTGCCCACTGGGTAGTTATAGGACGTGTACCAATCTGTACGTGAAATACAGGAAGGAGCCTTATAGGCTCCCTTCACTGAATACCCCTACAGATTGGTATTAGTCCTATAACTACTTCATACCACTAGCTGTAATAACAGGCAGTACGCAGTATACAAGAGGTGTGAAATGCTTTGTTCTCCGTGCCCGCTGTGGTATATATAGAGCATATTGACCATAAGATGGGGCACCCGGGGTATCACTGATAAGTGTGGTTGTCCATGAGATGGGGCACTGACTAGTAGGGTTGTCCATGAGATGGGGCACTGACTAGTAGGGTTGTCCATGAGATGGGGCACTGACTAGTAGGGCTGTACATGAGATGGGGCACTGACTAGTAGGGCTGTACATGAGATGGGGCACTGACTAGTAGGGCTGTACATGAGATGGGGCACTGACTAGTAGGGCTGTACATGAGATGGGGCACTGACTAGTAGGGCTGTACATAATATTGGGTGCTGACTGGTTGTATTTGATAACAATATGGGGCACAGGCAAAACTTGATTTGATTCTTACCAAAAACGCGACATTGACTATTAGGGCTCATTGCCAAAACAGTGGGCCACTGTATATCAAAGTTAATTGTCACTGAGATGGGACACTGGCTAGTACGGTAGTCCCCGTTTGGTCAATAATATAGGGCACTGCCAATTAGATATTAAATTTCTTCATCAACTAAATGGCATTTTTTTGTCTTGCCAAATACTATGAAATAAATTTTAGCCCCACATAGGGTGACATATGTTTGGACCACTTGGAGGACGTTTTATGAAAGGTCATCCCAAGTGCACGAACCTTCATATCACGATGGGTGACAATGACAATTAAAAACGTCCTTTACCAGTTATGGGGAATGACATCGTTATATGTTATTTCATCCTTGTACTCATTTCAAACCCAAAGCTCAATGACCCGGAACTGACTTGTCCCCTGCCAAATAAGCTAAATGATTAAAAGAATATGCGTACACATTTGATTCAATTAGATACATAATCACATAACGATGTCCCTTTCATTAATTCTTTGCTGTGAACCATGCAGTGATGAATCACATTTACTTTAGATGGTGTTCATAGAATTTAACTGAATCATCAAAGGCCTAACAAGTACACTATGGCGTCTTTAAATGAGCACACACTTGTACTTGTAGTCATCCCAATGGTAAAAAGCAGAGAAGACGGACGTCATGGCACGGGTCCCAAGGCCTATGTGGAACATCATTGTTTGTACAGAACATTACAAGAATATTATGGAGTATTGTTAGACTTGTCCTGTATTTACCGATAACATATGTTATCCATACGTATATCTCTATGCAGAGAATTGGATTAGAAGGATTTCAGAACAGGTTAATGAATATAGAAGAAGATATAATTATAGATAAATTTATAAATATCTCCCCAAAGATAATTAATAGAATTCTAGAATTTAGCTTCTTTCTAATTTACTTGATCATGCAAGGTGTGTATCCCCTTTCACATGGGCTTTTATTATGCATAAAGAGGACCATTTTGGAAAACATGAAGTCGACAATTAATGGAGCGAAGGTGTTAAAACACGAGTTGATATTAGCTACTATCATTATGAGCCCAGGATGACGGCATATTTGTCCATGCCTAAGTTGTGCTAAACCCACAATCCCCGCAAAACCATTATTATAAAGCTGGACAGTGCATTTGGAAATGGATGACCTATTAAATGATCGGAAGAAGAACATCAGACCTTTGTTCGCCAGCCCTGCAGATATCTCTTTTATGATCCTCTCCAGAACATGTGGCCACTGGGGCCGTCAATGAATGGCGTGAGCTGGTAGATGTAAAACAAAATGCAGGGGGGAAAACAACAGTGTAGGTGATAAGCACCTTCTTGCTAAAAGACCCCCATAGTATGTATAATTGAATATCGACAAAGAGTTAAGGAGGTCGTGATTACACACGTAATTTATTATATGGTATAGGAAGTGTACTCTTTAATTAAAGTGCAGATATGACTTTCATAATTGTTCCACTCTAGACAATTATCCTAATTAGCCTTGGTCTATTGGCTGACACACCCACAAGTATAGTTGTATGTCTATAGTATGTACATGTCTATGGAGTAGACATGTATACTGTATTCAGCGTTATAATATAATAGCCTTAGACAGAATGAGACCACGCCTTTAATACCATTGGTCTGACACAACTTTATGTCATGGGAAATTGTGAAATTAGTCCCACTTATATCATTTCAGACATTATTTATGTTGGTCTTATGTCATCTATGTCACTTTATGTCATAACATTCAGACAGCCAGTGCCTTACCTATTATATCTATTATCGCTTCCATTAGTTACAACCTACCGTTGCAAGTTCCCTAGACACTATATAGCAACAATAACAGCAACAACAACAACAAAATAAACAAATAAATAGTTTATGATAATTTAGCCACCAGGGGATATGTATGTAAATCCCATTTATACTAAAATCCCTGGGAGTCCATTAAACCCCCAGGGTCGTCAGACTATAAATGCCCGATAAATCCCCATCACTTTGACACTCACTTCTGTCCGTCATCGAGAGTACTTGATATAAAAAGTGGGGGTGTATAGTGGTAGCACCATAGGGAGTCTGCTGAGGCCTGTAGATGCCCCTCCCACCTCCCACCCCCTTCACGCCCCAGTAATAATGGGTGTTTCCAGATCACCAGGAAACTATGCCAATAATGCACATCACTGAAACCCACTCCAAAAGCTATTTCACTATATATGCATGTATGGTAGTGAGGTCCACTATGGTAGCGTGAACTGAATCATACATACTATTACTGCTATCGTTTTCCTATATGTTTAATGCTAAATACACAAAGGGACCTGCCATGTATTACAGGTTAATGCTTCAGGACCTCTACGCATTTGAACAAATTAGAAAACAAATCTGCTCGAAGGTGTTAGTTCCGTGAGAGAACAGTGTACATACACGTAGTAAGGCCCTTCCAGTGGCAACTTGCACTCCCATTCTGAGTGCATCCCCCCTTTTTGTGAGGAGAATCCCGGATCAGATATTGATGTACTGATAGCCCCCCCCCCTCCGCTCTACACATGCCTGGATACACAGCCTGATACATTCCAGGATCCCGATCTATTAACTGCCGCCATAGCAGAGCCCTGCTCGGGGCCCTGCCGTAGTCACCCCTCCCACGGCCGGTGCCTGGGGATGACACCCCTACACTACAAGGTCGCACTACACCCGGCACCCCTACATTCCTATATCAACAAGGAATCAGGGACTAGCCATTTATCAATCATAATATGGGAAATTGGTGTCTTAAAATTCGAAATGCTCCCTACATTTTAGATTGGCGTATGCGGTACTCCATGTTCATGCCCTTGTCATATAGCATCGTGGCTTCCGCCACCCGTCCACACACGTGTTTCCGCCTACCACCCACATATACATTTGCGAAGGGAACAATGTGCATTATAAGCAAGCTTTTTCCCACCCACCATCCCTGAATAATTATTGTTGATATATATTATTACCTTCGGTGGCGTGTATTGAGGTATTGACTCAACAATTATCATAAGCAAAATGAATAACAGATGTTTTAAATGCCAAACTGCGTTCTCTTATGTGTTACCAAACATATTTAGCCTTGAATTACAAGATGGACATATTCTAGCTTCCATAATTGGTATATATTATGTTTCAATTCACCAACGGTAAGTCCCCTACTATACCCTGAATCCCCCCTCACCACCTCCACATCTGCCTACAAATGACCCGCCCCTCGTCCCTCACCTCCAGGGGCCACTTTGGTGCCGAAAGTGTGGAGTAGGTATAGAGTTGATAGCACGGTACCCTCCCACCATCACCATTACCCTCATCGCCACCGCCCCACCTCCGCCCCTGCACTGTCCATGTCCCCTTTTCCACACCAGGAATACCTTACAAAATAATCAACTCTAAACGCATTGCAATTCCTAGAATCCCGGAAGAACAAATCTAAGGACTTTGGTATTACTCATGTGGGGTGCACGCAAAAATTCATCCCTCTATACTGTGAAGCCACAGTAGATTTCACTGCCCATGTACGCTAATACCGTAGTATAGTGATGGAAAACTACAGAAGATTGTACTGCTCAGCTATTAACTTCAGCTATTAACTCTATAGTTAATTGGCCCGCTCCGCCCTCTCCTCCAGTCCCATCCCCTCTTAAGCCAAAAAAAAGGGAGGGCGTGTTTCGGGTGGCCTATCGGAAAGGGGACGACCCTAGACATACTTTATCAATTTTATTGAAAAAGAAATATTCTGAGTCATTCAGGGATATACAAATACAAATTATAGTTACAGCAATGATCCACAAGTCACCACGAGTCAAGACACAACTCGTAAATTTATTCAGGACTGGATAATTTATGAGTAACTTCTCATTCTAATTGATCTTGATGTATTAAGAAAGAAAGAAATATATGACTCTTGATGTGTGAGTCAATGCAATGGTTTGTTAGTCAATACAACAAATACAGAAAAAAAAGTTAACACATACGTAGTCAATTTTCAGAGTATGCGCACTGTTTAAAAATACACACTCTGATCCTGATAACTATCATTGACCCATGCAGAGACCCTTACACGGGACCGCCCCTTTCATTTCATTCTTCTACACCAAAAACATCTTACTGAATGGTCTTCGTATACATCCGGAAATCATTATAAACGTTCTCGATAATGTGCACTTTAGACATTGTGCTTCCTGGAACCTAAGAAGAAAGCACCTACACCGTTATTTCTTTAAGTTGTGAATAAGATCAGCATTATACTGCTGGTCAAGAATACACGTAGGGGACATGCCTCGTACTTGGATGTCTTCTAGAGAAAACGCCCCTGTCCTGCTATTGCATTAAGCCAATCTGTAAAGTGGAAGAGAAAACGTGGGGGGGGGGGGGGTCTGAAGCATGTGCAAATCCACGAAAGACGTAGAAGAGAACACCATTGCTAACCCCTGGACCTCAGAGCTACAGGTCTGCATTGACCTTTGTGTGACCTGTGGTGACCTCGGCGTGACCTGTGGGTGACCTCGGTGACCTGGTGGGGCTTTGATCCCGGCGGCCAGGTGAGAATCCAGGTGAGTGGGATCCAGGTGAGTGTGGTGTCAGGTAACCCCAAGGTGCCTCCCACCTGCCGGGGATCAACACAGAACCCTCACCCTCCTGCCACCTGTCTACCTATATCATGGGCCTGTTAACCCTTCAAGGACAGCATGATGCCTCAAGGATTAACCATTGTGTGGCATCATGATGCACCAGCAGAGGGCCTGTAAGTAACTCAGCAGTGCTGCTTTAGTGGCTCATGCCAACGCTTCAGGACCCTTAGGGTCAGCATGATGCATAAATGCCGAGTAGTATACACTCACCAGGGCTGTACAATACGGACAGAATTTCATGTAGTTCATTGAGGCACTACGCTGCCCTTAGACTAGAGGGTTAATATAAGATACCCAAACCCACCTCAATGACATCAGCTCTAAGATCAAACAACAAGGAATGCTTTTAGGTAAGGCGCCCTTGATACTCTTAATTTCATGGAATGCACGTATATTCTAGTTTATGTTCTTGTTCATGTGTGTTCCGCTGCTTCATTCTATGCCCGGGACATAAGGGCCTGAGTGAGAATATCCTGGTGCAGCCTTGGGCAGCCCTTCCCCACAATAGCATTTTG